>JARFOD010076792.1:0-20599 GCA_031763545.1 Mopalia muscosa
CCCCCCCCCCCCCCCCCCCCTCACACAAAAAAATAAATAAAAATATATATATACCGTAACATTAGTTTTTCTGGGTCATTAATTTGGATGTTGCGGGTATGGCGGCGGGTCTATCTAACAGACCGTGAGATATGTGTGCTGTTAAAAAACGCTGTGTTAAAAAAATGTAAACGACAAATACAAGTTTTAAGAATATCAGGCGTAATTTTATCTTACTTAGCCCTCCAGCGATAGAGCGGTGAGCTTTGTTTAAAACAACACCCGTATATTACGAACTGTTTGCCCATATATGGTCAGTACAACCACGCACATGTTAAGGACATGTTCACGTCTCATCTCGTTCACCCAAGGCAAATTATGATATGCAAATAAATTCATAAAATTTCAAATAACATCAAAAGTCAGTCAACGTTCAAGACAAAAGGATGTAATCTAGCTGAAAAGCAATATTAACGTGTTTATTAATGTGGAATGGCCTTCGGGTTATGAGTAGTATGTGCCTTGTATTGTCGTTATGCCTTTACTTATAGCACTGGGGGAACATTTTTCTCCTGAAAAAAAGCAAAACCGTTTTATAGTTGGAACAGTCGGACTGTTTCCTCAGGTAAAGCCTTGATGTACCAATTATTAGCTCCATGAGAATCAATCAATCAATCTATCAATCTATTAATCTATCAATCAATCAATCAAGTAATAAAAACTCAGTCGGTCTTGTCATTGAAAATCGATTGTTTTAGCCGTTATTTATTTTACGTCAGAACGTTAATTCATTCGTCCTTCACGGTTCGCAATTTGACTCTAAACACTGTTTCAGTAAGAGTGACTTAAACAATGAATCACTATCTGAAGAAGTGGCTGATAACTCGTTAAGTGCTATATAAATACCTACAAAATACCTATAATAAATTCTTGTGAAAATGTAAGTTGGTGCTGTTTTGTCTTGGGTGCCAAAAAACATCTTTTCTCTAATCTGGATTATTTTCGTTCGGCATGGATTATGACGATTATCTACTTGGATGTGATCCGGAATAAACTAGATTAAGGAGGTTCCGGGATAAACGGATTTAAATTATCCCGGCTCATCCTGTGTGCTTACAAATGGCGTTATTAATTGGGTCGCATATTTACATACCGCTCCTAGTTATCTCCATTGTCTCAATCAAGCCGATTGTTGGTTTTTCGGTTGTTTAGCGATGTAATGGCGTAGAGGCGTTATTCTCGTGACATTTAATAAATAAATATAATCTGCTTATCGTGTTTACCAATAACATGCCGTTCAACAAAGCCTGTTATTTAAAGGTTTCTACATCCATATAATAATCTATTGTGATGTCTCTGTTGGATATAACTTGTTCAAACAGAGAGCTGTCTGTGTGGATGAGTCCCTTGCTGAACCCCATCTCAAACTTGTAATGTGCACTAATTAAGTATTCACCTTTGTATGTACGTCATCACTTACCTGTAATTAACCGAGGTCAATTAGTGTAGGATTAAATGAAACTAAACAATAAACCTTCACAGATCGGATGTTTAATATAAACTGGATAACACGAGGCTGATACTTATATAAACTGTTACCTATCGGAAATCATATTATATTTGACTAGAAAAATGACGTAGACTGTGTTTGTCTTGGCTTATGTCTATAAATGATATCAGTTATTAATTCAACATTGTAGATAAATCTAATGTATTCTGGGTATTGTACGATCATATAACGATAAAAAGATGTTCCAGTAAATGAGGAGAGCAGTTTGAGGTTAGTTATTGGAGTGGAGGTGATATGTTGACATTTGGTGGTTTTGGGAGGACTACTCGTTTGTTCAGTGCTGTGATACATATTGCAATGTTCACATGTCAGTCATACCTGCTGTACACATATAGCCTCCATATTGCCCAGTACTTCACTTTCAAGCCCTGCCTTCAAAAGTATTCATTATTCACCGAAGCTGTTAAATGTTTTGGTTGGGAGCTCTCACCTGAGAATCTAGGCCAGGTAGATCGACGGGAGAGATAACCTAGTTTTTGAGTGTATTTATGTGGGGTGATTTACTGGCTCCTTGCTCACTGCACCCACTGGTACAGCGACCAGTTTTAAACAATATTGTCAACATGGGACGAACTAGAAAAAAAATCCTTGCGTTAGAAATGTTTTGTTTACAATGTCCCTTATGTACTTTTTCTTTAAACAATATTTACTTATAATAGTTATATTTGTTTTACGCATCCCCGTGATATACTTGATGCTTTTGAATCAACTTGGTATTCAATAATAAATGTATGCACCACCAATGAGACAGTTATTTAAATGCACGCAGGGTTATGTTTGCTGCATTGTAAGTTAAATAGTACACGGTTCCTCATGTCACTATAGAACCGAATTAAAACACGCAAATACAGACACGTGAGACATGATATGTTCAAATGCCCAATGTGTAAAAAAGTGGCAAAATGAAAAAAATACTATCAAAGTAATGAAGCATTCTTGGTGCAACCCTACTCCAGTTCAATATCCACCATGTATTAATGATTGTCTATAGTATGAAGTACCATACAAAGTCCTTGAGCCAAATAATCTTATCTCAAGAAAACCGTGAGAAAATATGGTTTATTATCGTTGGGTGTGTATACTTTATATTACGGTACATATAGAAAGGTGGACCAGTTTTACGTCTTTTCATTTATGTTTTGAATGGCGATATTCGGGCGTCTATCTTAGACTCTTCAATAGACACGGTGCGTACCTGTCTATACTGATTGAGTAAACACGTGTTAGCCTGTATGTCATTGCGCTCCGATAGACGAACCAACAATTTATTTCTATTATAAGTTCTTGGTAAATAGAAAGAACCTATATAAGTTTTGTCAATAGATCCACTTTTTTACCCAGTGCTTGTGAGTCAGACCTTTTTGAACCGCTTAGTCTCTGCAAGATGATATCGTTACAGAAATTATTGAAAATTGTCTTTGAGGCTATTATTTGTCAAACAAAAAAAGGGAAACAATAGCAACAACTTTCTAATGATAGGTTTGTTTGTGGTATACGTTCCCTTGATGTACCCCATGTATTTGCGGCTAGGATTGTTTTGTTTAACTGTCCCTCGAGGTACCCCTTGTCCTTAGGTCTGTTTGTGTTTGGTGTGTATGGTCCCTTGGTATACGCCTGCATGTCTGTGCACCTCTATAATATTGACAGAATGACTTCCTTGTGAGGGATTGGTTGTTACTTTGGTCCCTTCATGTATCCATTCCTCCAAGGTTCTCGCCTAGTGATATGTGTATGTGGAAATCACCACACCTTGATGTACAACAGGGCAGTGAGACCGTCCCTTTTAAAAGGACACTTCGTAATGATAGCCCTATTTGGTTCATCGGGTCCGTGGATTCATCGCATACATCTTTCACTGTTCTTAAAAATACTTGAAACTATACCTTTATAAAACCTCTGTCTGCAAGAGCGTCCCTGTGAAAACTTTCCTGGCATAGATATATACATTGTCCCTTATGACAATGTGAAAAGTGAACTGTACGTCCACATATAAATGAAATACCCTTTAAAATGAAGTTAAACTTAAATCAAAAATACTCAATACTGAAATATCATGATATGCAATAAAACGCACGAATTCATTGTGTAAAATATAAGCCATGAAAACGTTCAGGTTAATGTTTGACATTTATTCTTATCGGTGATTTATTTTTATTGTCATTTAGCCCCGTTTATCGACACTTTTGACTTAAGTGTTTTGCTTGTTGAGTTGGAACAAATTGGTTTTTATGTTTACAGACTCCTGTGTGTATTTAACATGGAACCTTATACATAGACAGTTTCGGCCTGTGGCGATGATCGCTATGTTATATACCCGTTTCGTACGTTCTAGGTGTTGGGTGTGTTGGTTTGAATTGTCCACCGGACATTACTAGAGTCACATTAACACGGTTATCCAGCAATAACCCCCAGACAGGCCCCCAGCATCGATTGACAGACGAGCAGAGCTTTTGATATAAAGTAACACTTAGTCTGCAAATTATATGATCGACAATATCAATTGCCAGTCTCTGATCTCACCCAATCCACGACACGCCGCTGCAACGAATTTCACAACTCGATTGTGTATTTTCTTTTGCTGTGTTGGACGTTGGACTTTTATATCAGTGGATGGGAAAATGAATCACTAAGTCAATGAATGTATCGATCAACAAACCAATGGATCACGTTATTCAATGATTGAATTCATCAACATTTAATCGATAATCACTTTATTAAATGAATGGATGAATCCTATAATAAATCAATTAATGGATCACCGAATGAATTAAAAAATTAATGATTGAATGATTGAATGAATCCTATCAGTCGATCAATAAATCAATAGATGAATCAAGCAAGCAATTGACTGTCCGACCGATCGATCGATCAACGAATCAATCCAGAAAACTTGCAAGCAAAATCAGTAATGTGGTGTAAAGAGGTCTGAGTAAAACAAATGGGCATAAACTGCGGTAAGGAATTTCTCTCTGACCTTTAAGTCAACGAGCATTTGTTTTGAAGCCTGAATATTATCGTTCAGACAGTATAAAACTGTTGTGTGCCTTGCTCTTTGTGGCACCTGTCCGTCTCTCATAACTCTCCCACAGCATGTGGTATTTATAACCTTGTTATATGAACGAATGACACCTGTGGTAATTCCCAGAGCACCATACATGGCCTGAGCTAACCATTGACTTCGCGAATCTATCATGTATTTTATTCCACCAACTTTCACTCCTTTTCAGTAGATCTTGTTAAGTTCAATAGCATGAGATAAACTAGTCCTAAAGGTAAGATTAGTATACACTGCTCTATATCAGCCTGTCTTTACCATGCACTGGAGAATTTTACTTCACTTAACATTTAGTGGTTGTGTGTTAGGCTGTTAGTATGACTATTACTATTGCAGTACCCCGCTGTGCTATAAGCGCACGGCGTTAAACACCAATTAATCAAACAATCGACACTATACAACTAATAATGGCAGTATTAACCACAGACAGGCTGCTCAAATCGCAACAAAATAGGCTTTATTCGGGAGATACCAGACTGTGCTAAATATCGATCAGTTACCGTAGAATACTACATCCTAATCAAGTTGTTAGTATCTGATATTCGTGTTCATACCAATCGGTTCTTGACGATAAATATAAAATAAGGTCGAAAGTAGTTCTTCAAATAAAGAGGGCTCACAACGAATGTTTCACATACGCGTGAATAGGTCAGCCTAGATGTTTGTCGACTGATGTGTCATTGGACGGTACCTCCTTTCTGAAGTTGTCCTCGGATTAGCCCTTAAAACTTTGACTGGTGATTGTTTCGAAAATTCTCAGTCAACGTAGTCGATGTGAACTTCTGAAGACCGTTATACATTATGACTTGGTAATAAGTAAATGCAAATGTCATCAAATATATATCACACAATTTCACAAGATCATTGATTGGCCGGTTTAAATCGCATGCGTTATTCAATGGCTACTCGTACTGTTCGATTTGTTGAACCGATGTCTGGGGATTCCCAGAATTTGTGCCGTTCTGATTCGTCAACTATTTTGTACGGTTTTCTGCACCAGTCAAAATGTCGCCAATAAGGGAAATCACCTTAACTCGTTAATATAAATCTTACCTTGTGAATACACCATGAGCATGTTACGGTTGTCATCGCTATATTTGGAATAAATGTCAGTGGCTGACCCTAACCACAGCCTCTGAGAGGTCCGAATTAAAATCTGTTGTAGTGTGTCACTATTTGAAAATGTCCCTTGTTTGATGTTGTTATGGGGATTTTGAGTGTGATACTTATTTCTCTTGACATAATGCTAGACAGACATCATGTATGTAGTATTAGATTCCCGAGGCCCGGAGATACACAAAGTTGAATAATCTGGTGAGAACGATGTTTAACTTAAGTCACAATACCATGCTAGATACGACAGATACGTTGATAGATGTTTACATAGGGATTTGCATGACCTGTGTGTTTAAAGCTTTTAAGGTCAACCAAGGACTTGTATTTGCCATTTCATGAACCACCTGTCTTGTCTGTATTCAGCCATAATTAAGTGCCGGGCAGCAATGGAGAATGTCTCCTCACATAAGGTATATGGTGGATTATTTGTTAGATTGGGGTCTAGCGTCGTGTTCAAGGGTATTTTAGGCTTACTTGAACGACGACGGATTGTCCATTTCATAGTCTGCCTAACTTCAATACGGTTTTTTAAAAAACGAGGCGAAAATTCATAAAAAAAAAAACCCGAATTACTCTGTGATTGCCTGAGTTCCCTCATGTAACTCACTCATACTTTAGAGGTCATTAGAATCGAGTCTGTGAGCCGCACAACGAAGAAGTATCAGAAAAACATGACGACTGATATGGATTTTCACCTTCTGGATATAATTCATATCAGTCGTCATGTCTTTCTAATTTACCAGCTTCTAAATGCCACTCAAACAAGAAGAAGTATCAGTAGTTCGACAAAACTAAACCCTGTCTGTCTTTTCCTCAAAACCCATGTAATATAGCTGATCCTATCAGTGAAATGCCATTGAGTACATTGTTAAGCGCTGACCAAACAAATTCTAGACATCCGGGAAAAATAACCTCAATTCAACTGTTTATTGTTGAGAGATAAAGTTATGTCATTGGTTTTGTAATGTACATGTTATTATTTATCAAAAAGCCTTTACAAAGTTTGTCTCGAATATATGGTTCATTGTAGAAAGCGTTCTGCAAATTCGTATGAATTTATTTTCATAGTTTTTTTTATTAACTACTTTAAAATAATTGTTAAGAAATTGTCAAAATAGTTTGAGACGTTGATTTTCTTGACTATTGTTTTGATGAACAAGTTCGTTCTTTCAGTTGGATGTATTGTATATATTGCAATTCTGTGATACCGTCTTTATTCTGATAAACAGTGGGTACGAAATACAACATCCCGATGAGGAATTACATCTGAATGCGAACAGCCCATGCTGTATTGTATACAAAGATGGTGCCAGCAAGACATTATCAGTCAGCGCTACCTGGTGGCTGGCCTAAGGGGAATGTCACATTCATACCAAATTTAGTCAACGCAATCATGCCATTTCACTTTGACATTTAAACTTAAACTCAAGGCTCAGTAAACCCAGTGAAAAAAAAGACTCAAACCCTTACTTGACCCACGTCGTCTACGTGTGTGGGGACTTTTCCCGCGAAGGCTGATAAATTTCCTGGCAAGTCTGCTTTATGTACTGAGGGGTTTCAACAAAATCTTAATTACAGTATGTCAAAAGTTCGGAGACGGCTTTTTTTGATCAAAGGTTTGTCGTTTTATGTCATCTTATGTTGCTTTTAATTTGTAGAAACTCTTACACAAAAACCTTACGGTTTAGTTTTCTGATAGTTTGTCTATGCTGTCAGGGACACTTTTAAACTTATTCCTGAATATTATTGAAAAGATCTTTTTCACAAATTCTGAAGGACAGTAAGAAACAAACTTGGTCTGCGAAAATGAAACGCTAAACTTAGTGCATACCTGTTCACCTTTTTGAGCATTTTGTATTACATCTTACAAGACTGATAAGTAACTGCATGTTTATTGATTCATACGTGTCATCTGACTTACTCTTCGACAAAGAAGCCTCTCTGTAGACGAATTAAGGAAATGTGATTTGATCAGGATGGTGCATGTGGTTACTTTTAAACGTAGGGCTTTATGGGGAAGGAGACTCTTAGGTACGCACGTGGATGATCTTGTTGTCTCATCTTAAGGTTTTTGGCAGGTGGACTTCCTGTTGCCTGATGCTCTCAGAGCTAAAGGGGAACAGGAAGTCGATCTGTTTGTGGTGTCTGTATTGCATCCAGTTGTTGTCCTGTATTTGTCCCGTCTTGTCTTTGTTTGCTGCCACTGGTTTCAAGGGTGATTTCCCCCACCCATTCGACCGGCACGCCGTCATGTGAGTGAAATAACCTCAAGTCCGGCATTGAACCCCAGTCAAACAAGCAGATTTAAGGTTTCTCTTAAAACATATAGGTTGATGATCAATTGTTTTGTGTCTTGAGTCTGTCATCCGAAAGTTCCGTAGTCGATTTCAAGTATGGCGTTAATTCCGTATCAAACCAATCATCGATTGGGGATATCCATCTGTACCAGTTACCAACATCTCCTGGAATAGCTTGGTGTTCATTTCTTGACGTTAAAAAACTCTTGATTGTGTGTTGACTAAACGGATCGTTGAACAGACATTGCCTATATAAACATCTCTCTCCGTTCATGAATTAATGTTGAATTCTTTTAGTTGTATTATTCTGTGTACATATAGCTCTTAACACTTACTCTTATTTGTAGTTGCTGGTAAAGTAATTGCTAACCAAAGCCAGTTTTAAAAAGCTCACATTGATACAGCTAACATTTTCTGAAGACTTATGCGACGAGGTACTTACTGATGGGGATTGAACACTGGATCGATTCATTATAAAACACTTGTGGTTCTTCAACATAGGTGTTCTCCCCCAGTGCCTGACATTTCTTCACAGTTGGCTGCTCGGTCGCCATGGAACCAGAGCGGTATCGAATTCCAGCTTTAACCAATCAATTGCCTCCCTTCGATTGAACGCCTTTATAAAGTTATAGCAGTATGGATATCTCATGTGATCCGTTTGCAGTCTCTTTGATCTTTACCGTTACCGGGAGGATCAATATAGTTCTATAGTGACCACTCATGTGTTATAGGGGACAGTGGTACTAAGCTTTAAGATATGGTTTACGTCTGATCCAAACAGCTACAGTTCTCTAACGATAGAGTCGGTCACGCAGAAACGTACGACAATGGCTGTGCTTCAATAATAAGACTTCTGGGTTCTCACAACACCGCCATTACAAAACGATGGATTAGAATATTTGAATAGAAAAAACTACTGACATTTACTGTACATTTTGTTTGTCGTAAAAATATAAATTTACCGATTTAAAATACTACCGTCTAGTTAATAAAGTTATGTAGTGATGGAGATTCATTTAAAAAAAATCATTACTGTATATATGTTATCACAAGTGCAAACGTTCTTATTTTCGCCTTCAAAGTGTTATATTTATTGTCCCTTCCGGCTTGAAGCTTTCTTATTTATAGCCATTTCAAATCAATGGCAACTACATTAAAGCTGATCTTCCTGTACTGCTTTAGATGATATTTTCTTTAATTTGATAGATGTGCTAGTACCCGGTATTGTTGGTATACACTGCTGTCATATAACGCATATTCTGAAGCAAGGTGTAAAACATCTTGCCATTAATATACCGACCGAAACACTTGTCCTCTTAAATATCTTACCATTATACGGAATGTTTAGTAACAGTAGAATAGAGCTTATGTTTAATTTGTCCTGTATAATCAGTCGTCTGGCTTAAAGCAGGATGTTTCACGCATAGTCATACCGGCTTAAGTTTATATAGGAGGAACAGGAATTTTCTAACAAGGAGAAATAATGGACATTCTGCAGTACATCGCCTTGATAAGTGAAGAATCATTAAGCCTGGCGTTAAACAATAATCAATTAATCGTAGATATGAGACAAATTGGCTTATTGCCATACTATTCAAAACAATCTAGTCGCAACTGAGCTATGCATTTCTTATATGCAGGGCACATATAACCAGTTTTCTGTTTTTGTATGTTTGTTCACTTTGTTGAGAAAAATGTATACCCCTATCAAACCCTACTGTTCATTAAAACTTATTTATTGCGGCTTGGAACAGCCATCGTTCGCGGCTAGAGCGTCGGATTCATCGGTCCGAACTAACACGTTATTGTTAATGCTGTAAACATTTATGACATTATCTCTAAAACGTGTTAAGGACATGTTAGATGATTTTAAATCTCAGTGAGTTCGTGTGTCATACAGATGTAAAAAATTTCATGACATTAGTTCGTTTAACGACTAGCTTGCTCGTTAGATCATAGTATCGCTAAAACATACGCCATTTATCAATATAATTCTATCGTGACGTGTAAATAGTCTGATGCTCTCTATGGTCAATTTGCCATCTACTAGGTCACTTAACTGTGATCAAAATATTACCTCTTACTATATATATACTTCATCGTTCTGTTGGTTTATAACAACCTTATGTTTGTTCTGCTGGTATTAATGATTTTTGGGGACATATATACTAAATTAATTTCTTTAATATTCGTTATCACCGAAATTAAATTTTATTCTTTTGTTTTTCTTCAGGCGGGAGTCGCTTTGATTCAGACGGGAAATACAACACAATTGGCGGTATGGCTGCCACCATGATAGAGGAGTACACGTTTCGAGTGGAGTACCTGGGCAGCTTAATGCTGAGTAAGGCCGCCACTGGGCTAGCTGTCGTCCAGAAACCACTCCGAGATCTCTACCTCAGCAACATCAGGAAGAGTGACAACAAACTCCGTGCACAGCCGAGGACTATCAAAGTGCGACCGGAAGGAATCCTCATGATATATAAAGACAATTCAGCAGCGCAACCAAAACATGTATTTTATGACATGGCCTCCATTCATTTTAAAGATTCAGTGGTGTTTGTTACTCGGAAAGGTTCGGACAAGAAAATCCGAGGGGGTTTTGAACCTTTAGACGAACATCGTAAAGGTACTGCCGATAGTTTCTTCTCTATATTAGACAAAAAGCACCATTACCTGGCTGAGAAACGGCACCCAGCTCTGTTTGTGTGCATCATGAGAAGACCTCTGGGTGTCAAAGCTTTGGACTGTCACGTCTTTGTTATGGAGAATCACACAGAGGCATTGCAAATAGTGGACATTATCGATCAACTTCAGTACAAGAATAACGGGGTGCTAACAGAATCTGTGAAAACTCTTCCATTTAACTCCTCTGACAATGATTCCTCTCGTGGCCCCGTGTTTAGACCAACAGAACATACAACTCAGCCAATGACGGGCCAAAGATTCGAATTAAGAGACGATTTCTTTAGACCTCAGTCCTACGAGCAGTACCCGGATCAAAGGATTCACAGAGAGTCTCCTGATACAAGATCCACTTTACCAGCAGACGTCAGCATGCAGCCATCGGGGATGACTGTGTTCCATAATACTGCTGACGATTATGGCCGTTCTGTCCAACAGGGACGGGGTGAAGTTCAGATGAGACATCCTGTAAACAGAAACCAACTAAACTCATCATTTGATGATAGAAACTACCTGCATGTTAATAATTCATTTGATAACGAAAGGCGATCAAACGGAAATTTGTCTTTCGATGAGAACAGACGACCGTTTTCCATGTCACAGGAGTCCAGTTATGATCGGCGTCATGAACAAATTCCTGTTGGCCGAGGACAGAGATTCTCTAGTGATGATGCTGCTGTAGTAGGCAGGCAGTTTGGTCGAGTGGAAAGTGACAGGCGTGATATGCCGCCTGCAAATGCCATATATAGACAACAGCATCCTCAACAAAACAAACGTCTCGAGTCACCGGCTCACGAAGCTACTGTCCAAGAACTTACTTCCGCATTCCAACGGGAGAATATGAAACAGAAACATCTTACCTCGACACCTGTAACTCGTTCTTTGTCACCAATTCCTAAAACAGCTCCTAAACCAGATCGTAATTCAGGTCAGATGTCACCCATAGGTAAAGGGAAAACCCCATCACCCCTTCCTTCACCTGGGTGGGGCCCCGTGGCCTCAATGTCCAACTTAGAAAGCCGACAAGAACTGGAGCGTGGAAAGAGAGTCAGCGATCCGCCACAACCTGAAGTGCAGGAAGAAAGTGCTAAAACTCGCCCTGTCGCCAAAGTTCCACCTCACCTTGTAGCGGGTGTTAAAGTGCTTCCAACAGAATTTAAAGTGCCCCTGCGGAAAACCAGTCCACAGGCTTCACCACGATGTGAGGATCCCAACAGATACAACAATCTATCCATCAATTCGAATTACGAAGAACTCGATTATCCTATAAAAAACAATCGTTACGATCATCCATACACTAATAACTACAACAATCACCAGAATTCAGACCATCAGGGACAGAATAGAAACACTGGCTTAAATCCACGTGACCAGTCGTACCAGGAAATACCATACGGCCAGGGTTCCGCTATTAACCGAAGTTTTAATAGCGACAGTGGTTCACGCGACCACGGCTATCACTACAGCAAACAGGGTAAGAACAGGGGAGGTAACTTTGACGAAAGGGGTTACCGAGATAACTCGTATGCTGGACAAAGTTACGGTGGGCGAAATGAAGGTGTTAGGGATCCTGCCACGGGAGAAATTGACGACAAACTTCCAAATTCATTGAAAGACAAAGAAATCGCCTCCTTAGTTTCAAATATTTACATCGGCCCGTCCCCAGATGCGAACACAAATTTTGAACAATCACTGGGGTATTATCCTTAACAAGACGTTATACGGGGCACCTGCTTTGTGAATCGTATATAAATAGTGGACTGCTACCGATTGTTATATGGATATGTACACCTTTTATACAGATGTGCGGTCGACTACGGCTGAAACGGATTTCATATTTAGCAACCGATTGTTAATAATTTATATGATATTAACTCCAGTGTGTGACGTGTATTGAAAATGTTTTGAACTGCTTTTCAGACAGATTTTTGCTTATTCTCTATTTATGTATACTCAAATTATGTACGCCAAAGGATAGTGTGATTGGAGCGGTTAATTTTCGTAGGTTGCATCATATCATCCTGGAGCAAATGGATTAAGGAATAAGTGGCATAATTACAAAATATCATCATACTTGGCACAAAGTGAAACTACACACCCCACTACACACTCATTTACCATTTAACGTTCTCCAGCATAATCATGGTTGAATCAAATAAAAACCTTATTTCTATTTTTGCGTAAAGACGACGCCGAGGTAAGTTCTAACGCTATATCATTGCGATAAATTTGATTGTCCATCATCTTCGTTTTGTGTGGTTGGTATTATGTTTGATTAGTCCACAGTGCCATGTTTACAATAGTTGATTTTGACGTAAAACAGCCCAGAGGCTGCTGGAACTGACATTTTCATCACTGAAAGATGCATTGCGCAGGCGTCATAGACATTAGGAGGAAATTGATGTATGAGTTCCGCATATGTTTTAGTTTCAGCCGTTTAAATGTTAACTATGTTGTATTTGATAAATTGATCTTTTGCACACCTATACAAATGTGCAAGGCAATATGTTAACATGAATGTACTAAACGCAATCCTATTAAGGTGCCTAATGCTTATCTTGCTTCGTCAATAATTTTGTATTTAAATAGTTTATAAAATCAGATGTGGCTGGAGAAAAGATCTGTTGGAAGTTGTATCAAGTTAAATAATATCGCAGAGTATCTTGTCTTTATAGTGTTTATATGTGTGGATCGTGATTGTCTATTATTATAATATTCCCACAACAGTTATGTTTTTGTGTGTTTTGTGAAGTTTAAATCTGTAGTTGTTGACATTTTATTATATTGTCTTTAATCAGAGGAACAAAACAATCCACCTAATATGATAAGTTTTGAAATTTTAAAAAACTCTTGATTGTTTAATTTTAAGTTAATCAAATGTTCTATAATTCGTAATCTTCAGGTCTGTTTGGTTTTATCTCTTAGACTTTTCCTTTACTTTAATCTTTTTCATTGTTTAATATATCCTTTTTTTGCTGTATATATTAGTCCTCTGTCAAGCTAATTAAGGCAAACGTTATTCAGTGGCCCGTTATTGTATTTTCCCAATCCTGTAGCATACAACCAACCAACGAAAATGATCGGCTTGCCATTTCAAATTGTGGGGAGCGGTCCTGTCAGTTTGTTACTATGTGATTGGTGGTCGTCTTAATGACGTCATTGGACACGGGATCTTCTGTCAAATCTAGATGCGACCCCTTACTAAAAAATCCTTTTTGATTTTGGACAAAAATCTTATATGATTTGTCTATGAAACCTATTAGCATCCTACAGGAATCGTCTATAGGATCCTATATGGTTTTTATAATTACTCAAACTGATCAGACAGCATATAGAAAATCCTAACAGATCCTATAGGACTTTTCTGTGAGTGACCAAACATTTCTGAGAATAAAGTTAGAGGTTTGTTTAATCAGACTGAATAACTACGTATATCCTCATCGTTTTGAACAATATTTTCACAATCAATATATGTAAACAACGCCCACGATAATTAGAATTCTACTGTACATTCGATTTCATTTGGTGCTTTCTCTCGTCTGCAAAGCTTTGGTCATTTGTGTGCCTTTTACAATTAATACCCTGCAGTTTTGAGAATAAATACAAACCTTGTAAATATACACTCATATGTACAATAAAGATATCCTCGCCAAAAATATACAAATTTATTGTGAAATTATACATGGTTTATATGTTGCGAAGACATAAATTGCCAGACAACAGATTGTCCTATATGTTTGTCCAAAGTAGATATAAATATATAAAAATTCAGAAAAAATAATTTACAATGTCAACACACTTTGTTGGGATTAACTTAGTCATCCAAAATGTTATTGAGTTTTATTTTGTATGTTAGCTTATAGAAGGCTTAAAAAACACCGACATATTAATTTGGATTTCCAACTGCTATTCTGACATCAAACCCCTGTTGATGTCGATTCCTACTTTTGACTCTGCAGTAACTGTCAGTGCTGCTAACAATATATAATGATTATATACGAGCGACCAATCTTTCAAACTTACATTTTAAATACGACACTAAACGATTACGTTTTAGATCTGTTTAAATGATACTGGTAAGATCTGATGAAATGATTTGGGTTATATATGTTGAAATGATTGGGGTGATATATGTTCATACGATTGGGGTTATATATGTTAAAATGATTGGTGTAAGATATAATGAAATGATTGGAGTAAGATCTGTTGAGATGATTAGTATTATATCAGTGAAATTAATTTGGGAAGATATGTTGAAACGACTGGGATTATATCTGTTGAAATAATTGTGATTATCTGTTGAAATGCTTGCGGAACGATCTGTTGAAATGATTGGTGTAAGATAGGTTGAAATGATTGGTGTAAGATACGTTGAAATGATTGGTGTAAGATATGTTGAAATGATAACGAAAGATCTGTTTAAATTATTGCGGAAAGATCTGTTTAAATTATTGGGGTAAGATCTGTTGAAATGATTACTGAAAAATCTGTTGCAATGATTGCGGAAAGATCTGTTGAAATTATTGGGGTAAGATCTGTTGAAATGATTACGGAAAAATCTGTTGAAATGATTGCGGAAAGATCTGTTGAAATGATTGGTGTAAGATCCGTGAAATGATTGGTGTAAGATCTGTTGAAATGATTGGTGTTAAATCCGTGAAATGATTGGTGTAAGATCTGTTGAAAGGATTGGTGTAAGATCCGTGAAATGATTGGTGTAAGATCTGTTGAAATGATCGGTGTAAGATCCGTGAAATGATTGGTGTAAGATCTGTTGAAAGGATTGGTGTTAAATCCGTGAAATGATTGGTGTAAGATCTGTTGAAATGATTGGTGTAAGATCTGTTGAAATGATCGGTTTAAGGTCTGTTGAAATGATTGGGGTAAGATCTGTTGAAATGATTGGTGTAAGATCTGTTGAAATGATTGGGGTAAGATCTGTTGAAATGATTGGGGTAAGATCTGTTGATGTTCGGTTAAGATATGTTAAAATAATGATGATGTCTAGACCAGTGCAAAATTATTGTGGCACGATCGTTTGAAATGTTCTTAAATGATTGAATTCAGTGAGTGGTATAACCAATCATTAACATCAGTTAATATCTATATTATAGCATATCTCGCATAACTCAGGGATTGAAATAAACAGAGTTAAGAAGTTGGAATGGCCTAACACAAATAGGTAAACTTATCATAGTTACAAATCTGTTATTGGGCCAAATTGTTGGACGCCAGACTGTAGTATTTTGAGTCAAATCGTTAAATGAATGCTGTGCGAAAAACCCGTCACATTTGAGGTATATAAAATAACTGTACACTTATTTTATTTTACTGTATATCGAATCCATCAGTTTCATGCACAAGCCACTGTAAACAAATGAGCATAATTATATCCAACAGTAAGTTGGTTTTAGAAGTCTGTCGAATTAAAAACACAGGCAGACTCCCTGAAGATACTGTGCTCGGGTTGTAAACAAATTGTCTTTCGATGGAATTACACTCGTGCGAATCGCTTCAGTAAAGTTGTGTTCAAGTCAATCAATTATTCACTGTGTTTTTAGCATGGCCAATTTCTGTAAATTGCTTTATTGCCTGGTAATACGTTAAACCAATCTAATATTATAGGCTAGAATTACTGTAAATATCTTTGTGTATAAAATTTAATACAGATAACCTGAATCTATTTGATCTAAAATCTGTGATCTTTTGTAATTATATAACATATCATATCGACTAATGGATTTGTAATAGCTGTACATACATTGCGTTACAAGGCATTAACCCAATATTTCGCATGGGCAGTAAATAGCTTATTAGCGCCTCTGACCAATATCAAGTTTGTGTTACAGGCGGTGGCTGGAGGAAGAGTTGCGTCCCGTTGTTCGCTATGCGCTAACAACACTAGGCCTATTGGTTGTAAGGTCTTTAAGTACTCGCTTTGTGTTAATAGTGTTTGTGTTTGTCTAGTCACTAATGTCATCAGTATCATGGGTGGATTTCTTAACACATTGAACGGTATGTTACTGTACTAGTGAAACAGTAGAGGCGTCATCGTAAACCTTCAATTAAGCAAATTAAAATCAACTGTTTCTGTTTGATTAATGCCGAGGAAATCTAGTAATTTCTCATTTCGATCATTTTCGTGTATCTAGCGGTATAAAGGGGGAGTAAATCATTGTACTGGTGAATGTGGATAAACTAAACGGAAACTTTTCTATCACACAGTTATAAAGTCTTTTATAATTATAAGTGACCAAATAAATAACAGAACAATTATGAGCAGGCAATTCTATGTAAACATCCACATGTATTATTACTCCAATGTTTGTTTAACCCAATACATATTACGCATGTAGATATTTCTCATCAAATATTTTCCTTCATTTTGGCAAAATATATGTAAAGATTTGAAGAACAGTTGTTCGTAAAAACAGTTGACCTCTGAATGTATATATTATTGCTGTCCAGAATTTAACAATGTTTATACTACATTTATAAATGATTTAACTGCTGTTTTGAAATGACCCCTGATTATACCATGTGATCCTTTGTGAAGACTTTATATATCTGCCGCATGCGACTTCTATTCGAATTTATGAAAGCAAAATCGAAAGAAGTTCTGAACACCATGTAATCGGCCTTTTTTAATAAACGAACAAATTTGTAATAAATATATGTAAAGTGCCTACAAAACTTGTTGTCTTATTATGTTAATTGCTTTTTAAGTTTACATTTTAAATTGAACAAAGGTATGTAACGTTTGAAGGTAAGACAGCACGGTTAACAGGGCTGTAAGTGTTTGATAGAACATAAAATGTGGTGTTTAGAAACAATTTTTTTTTTCATTTTTCGCGATTGGATAATGTGGGGCATATATAAGTATGGTTTCATCGATATTACTTTGAAATCCTCCTTATAAGAGAACGTTTAATTGAGTAAACGTAACATGTCATTTTTTTAAAGACGTCATATTTCTTCACAAAAAGATCACCGCAAGATGACTGGTGTTTGGGAAAAGGTGCTATTTTGTTTGGTTATTGCAATAAATTTAATTTCAACTGATTCGGCGATTACGCGCTTTCCATCGTTTTGGCGACCAAATCAAAATCTGGTAGATGAATTATCAAACGTGACACGGATCAATTTTTAAACGATCAGCATTGTCATTTAAGTCAAAAAAGGTTTCGTTGATTCCTTCCTAGACATCAGATTCAATGAATTCAGAAGCATTTAACTTTTAACATTTAACTCTCTTGAAGTAGATGGTATTGTTGGGAAGCCCAGTATTCCCTGGTTCTGCATATATTTTAGCAGATCTAACAAAGACTGTACAATAGGGCAAAACTACATACATGTTGGAGATAAGGGAAGTCACTCTTAAGGTAAAACAAAAAGGTTGTTTCCCTTTATATGCCAGTAACATGGCGTTGACGTTGTGAGAACGAGAGCAACCATTCTAAGGACATGACACTTCGTTGTAAACTATATTATTGTGTTCTGCCACGGCCGTAACTGGCTAGTCTAATATAATATATTGTATTACAGGAATGTTTTCACTGTCTATAATATACTTAGTACAGTAGACTTACTGCTCCAATCAAAGATACACTTCGATACATGACGATTCAATATTTCGGTTGATTTTAAAGCCTTTGTTAAAAATATAAACAAAATTGTTTAGTTCATTAACCATTGTGTGACTATAACCTGTAGCGAGCATGCACAATGGATGACCTGCTCACTGAACATGTATATTCTGGTTACTTTCGTACAGGCATTTTCAGAGCCTATAATCATGTCGCTGTGATCCACTCCGGACAGTTTCGACATGGAGTGTTGCCGTCTGTAGGCCTGCTGGTTCAGAAAACCTGGTTTTAAAATAAACCGAAATATTAAATCACCATGTATCCATGTGTATCGTCTATTGGAGCTGTAAGTTTACTCTACTGTGTTTTTATGGGTTCCATTTACATATATGATCTCACATAAACTGATCATATATGTTTAAGTTACCGAAAGCAAACCGACTGCCAGTAACAACGTTAACGTGGTTCAGATCGTATATTTTGGGAGCGTCGATATGTTGTGTTATCCAGAATTTTAGCTTTTAAAATTCACAATTATGTTTCTCCTTTTGTAAACGTTGTTAGAATTTTACGACACAAATCTAATAAGTGATAATTTTCTCTGACGGATGCATTTAAAGTAATATCCAGTGTACAGGAAAGCCATAGTTAGTGATGCAGGAGGGAGGTAGGGTGGGGGTGGAGGTGAATATGCAGGGTTCATTGTTTGCCTACATCCACTTAAAACAAAGCGCTAGAGTTATACATCGGATGAACTACTCTAGTCCCGCTAAATATGTCAAAATTATTAATATGTATAATTACACGGTCGAATGATACTAAATAATACTGTCCCAGTGTCGAGGCTTGTTAGGACATATCCGGTTGAAACAATACAATTAGCTTGATTCGAACCAAACAACCAATGCTGTATGAGACAATCACAATACGTGAGGCCTGGATTTGAGTAAAACTGACAGGTGGAAACCCAGTGAAGAATCGTCGGAAACAGCCTGTGAATCGAGTTAGCTCCCTTCATAAAAAATCACCCCAAAAAGGATCAATACACGATGATGCTCGTCATTTTGCGTAACAAAATAATTCTGTCGAACGTTTAGCGATTATTGAACGCTTTTACTGACTATAGTCACAGCAGAACAACCTTCAATCCGCCCATGTATTATTTTTGCTTCCATATATTATCAAGCTTAAAACAAAATCGCTGAATTCTCTACGGTTTTTTTTTGTCTTGGGGAAACTATATGTTAAATATTAATGGAAACCAGATGTTCTATAAACACTTCTGTGTCCTAAGCCAGTCAGTACGGGTCGATAACAATTCGAACAAAAAGATGACTTGATCCAGTTAATCAATAAAACAGGTAAAACGCAGCTACCATAACGGGGAGATTAATTCTGTTTATGTTTTCACATGTGATGGTTAGGGTAGTCTATAACGACGGATAACGACTGCGGGTTTATTCATTCCCGTTGTGAATAAAAGCAGACAGTTTGTAAGCGGGACAAACCAACAGAGTAATGACATTACAATCATTTATAATTTAAAAGAAATACGGTTAATTTTCTCCTAGGGATTACTCATATAATGTTCTTGTTTATCAAGGCTGCAGGCGATTTGCTTCAGGATCCTAAGTGGTAAAACATGACCCTTTATACCTATCTTTATGTCATCAAACTTTAGTCAGTTTGGATTAGTTAAAAAACGATAAACACGGTTGTTGATTGATAGCGGTTAAATAATGTTAATCAATACAAGGGTGGTAAACAGACACAATGCCGTATATGGGAAACAAAAATAGAGACCATGTCATGGGGTCATGGACCATGTCATGGTCTCTTTTGTGCAGACTCTAAATAACTGACGGGTAAATGAGAATATTGCTGTGCGCAGTTATATAGCTGGCGTCTTGGTCGAGGGACTATTTTTTATTATTGGAGAAAATAACTATAAGAAAACTTCCCAAATTTATCCCTTGTCTATCATTCCAGCAAATACGGTTTGAGTGAATCGCTATAATACTCCATTTTGTGTCTATTAAATTTAAAATAATTTGACATGAATTGTCTGACGGTTCTCTTTGTGGCAGATAGATACAAGATGTCTACCCTTACTTGTCTAATGTCGGTAGCCTAAGACTAGACGGCTAGGCTATTCTTTGACCTTTGATCTTTGATCGCCAGGACAACGCTCTTGTTTGGCGAATAAATGGTTTTGACTGGCTAGCTTCTTGTATATAGTTTTACTAACACTGATTTGAGCACTGCACTCACTTCACTTGAAAACCCTTTCACAACCACTGTATTGGACAAC
>JARFOD010076803.1:0-11606 GCA_031763545.1 Mopalia muscosa
GCTTTGTTAT
This sequence comes from Mopalia muscosa, assembly GCA_031763545.1. Classification (NCBI taxonomy): domain Eukaryota; kingdom Metazoa; phylum Mollusca; class Polyplacophora; order Chitonida; family Mopaliidae; genus Mopalia; species Mopalia muscosa. The sequence goes on from JARFOD010076803.1 coordinate 11, forward strand.
TCTGCTTTGTGATGTTAATATAGCAATGTCCACCTAACCAAGTTCTTGAACAGGAGGTATTAATACTAACAGGTTGTGGCTGTTTGTTTGTAAAACACTCAGGGTTGTGATTGCTCGTCATGTGGAGAGCTCTGTGTTCCGATTGCGCTATTTCTTGGGGATTTTTCTCTAATAGCTGGTTAGAGAGCCGGGTACGGTTGCTTTACCATTTTGTTGGTATTCAAACAGAATTATAATTGGTTTTCAATCATTTTTATAATATTATTAATCACCTATAAGTATCACCTATTGTGTAACAAATTGTATTCAGCCATTTACTTGTTAACTTTATTCATCCAAAGAATAAATTCAAGATAAATTTGTATGAACACTGCATTGTTATTGTGGAATAATCAATGGTATTTCACTGTAGGCCGAGTCTAAATATTGAAATTGTCTGTCAGCGTTGATCGACCGGGTCTACTCTGTTCGTGATAATGAAACTCTGGTCACTCGAGACGATCGGGCGGGCTCCCAAGCGACTCGTTCATTTATATTGTCAATGCTCATTTCCCTACAAACAACTCATTCTTATTCTCTTACAAAACAGCAGGATGACAGAGAAATCTGTCAATTTTGTTTTAAATACGTGTTCCACACGCAGTTGTCGAATCGAAGTCATCCAACCTCCTGCGTCCTTGTAAAATGCCGTTTCGTTCTACATTGACAACGGTAGCGATATTATTTTTTGATTCTATGTAATATTCCTTCATTTTGAGTATTTAACCTGGACTTAAGACTAGACTCACATATTAGTGCACACCGGTATTACATCTTTGTACAAGAGTTATGAGTAATTCGGTTTTTCGGGCAGTAAATGTCAGACTGACAAGAGTATATAGTGTTGGTCTTCGCGATTTAAATCCCAAGTGGGACAAATGCCATTCCAATCAATGCTATATGCGTAGATAGGTTCTCGTCCCATCCTCATTATACAATACAAACAAAAGCGTTCCAGTCACGTATTATCACAGAATTGCTAGTTGCTTGAATCACGAAGAGATCGGAACCATGGTTATTACTAATATTCATATCAATTAAAATTATTGTGTTGTCATGGTAACAAAGATCACTGGGGTTTGTTTAAGAATTCATTTCCTTCTGTTAGAAACTTTATTTAATGATTTATGACAGTTGGGTTTTTTTTTCAGAATACGTAATATAGCATCACAAATAGGCAATACATATTTTATTAGCTTAATAGTATCTGTGATCGTCATGAAATTTGGCAGGTGAAACATTCTGACACCACGCTTCCGGATTGATTATTATAAAAACTCCCATATATCACACTATAATATTTTATAATCCTTACTTTCACTTGAAACGCGTATTACATATTTGTTTATTGCGCAGTTACGGTTCCAATAAAATATACAGATTGATGCTGTGTAATTCAACATTTCTGTTGATTTAAAAACCATTCTTAGATAATTGCTTTAAAATAAACGAAACCTTGAGCCACACTGTGTTCATGTGTGTCTTCTATGACAATCATAACTTGAGTATACTTTGTATACTTTCTAAGTAAATCTTTTCGATCTGTTCGGCTCTACAATAAAAGAGCTGAAGGTGCTGCCTGCAATCCCCAACGGTGTTTTTATAAAGAAGTCCATCAATGGACTGGTAAAGGCTGTTTGTTTATTACTTCTGAGGCTGGAAAGGCAATGGATAGAAATGCTTTCGGAAAATCTACTGTTGACACATGCGCATAACAAGTCGCCATCTCGAGGTATTTAAGGCAAACCGTTCTGTAGTTTTTTAGACTACTTTGTGAATTATAACATTATTCCAGAGTTCGCATACACACAACCGTAATTTATTGAAAGGCAAATTATTAAGTTTTTGTCCAGGTCTGAATTAATTTCAATTACCTTAATAAATCAGGCCAGTTGTAATCACAAAATAACTGAGAGATTGTGGCCTTATAACATTTGTGTTAAATGAAACTTATCTCTGATTTTGTCCTATGGTACCATTGACTGATTCCGCATTTTTTTGGAAATACTACGGTTTTCTATTAAATGGTATCCTGTCTTCAGACACTTGAGCTTATTGATCCATTTCACAGTTATGTACACGCATCTCAAATACTGAAACATAGCACATTCATTTGTTTGTTTGATTGGGATATAACAACGTATACTCAAGGGTTTTTCACCTATATAGGTTCCTTGCCTAATTACGGGGAAAATCGAGAGGAAACCTTGCCTAATTACGGTGGAAAACCGAAAGGAAACCTATTAAAAATCATCCCTGCGATTGCCGGTGATTAGGAAGCACACTCTCTGATCACTAAGCCAAATCCGCGGTCCACAGAGGCTATAGAAGAGTGGGATAAGCTTGACCCCCATTTAGACTTATGGTTCTGTTCTTGTAAAGTCCACACTTGTGATGGTTACGAGGAAAAACACAATGGTAACGAAGGAATCCCCGGAGTGCCCGGTCAAACACTTAGAGGGACAATGGTTTAATTAATCAGGAAAACCGATAACAGGCTACCAACATACACCATGCCAGGGTGTGATCAAATCTCAGGTTACGTCTTATTGGCTTAGTCTTTTGTATCCACTAATACGTCCACAAACCTACTGTAGGTTTCTTACATTTCCAACATGATGATTGTAGTTTGTACAAATTGGTATCATTAAAACTACGTAGCACATGCTGTTACTCAATTTATCTGCTGAAAGAGCTTACCACTATTCAAGGTTGTGTCACAAATATCATGTGACGGGAAGCAGCCCTGCAAGTCATTCGCCACAAACATCAATTCCAGCGAATAAGACTACAGATGCGGCAAAATAAATGTTTATAAATAAGGACTTTTCTTATACATATTATTTTATTCATTACAGAGTTTTGAATGTTTGCTACGAAACAAAAAACTTTTCTTGACACCACGACTTTATTCAGTTTATTTCTTGAACGAAGTCTCTATTGCCAAAAATGTCCATTTTTGTCTTCTAGTACCATTTGCATAGGACAGGCATCAGTCAAGAGTATTATCAATTTCAAAGCGACAAGCTCCGGTCAGTAGTCGATAGATTTGTCAAACAACACAGTTATGGTGAGTTAAGTGGAAAGCCTTCCTGAAGATGGCATTGTAAGCAGGTGGACAGCCAGAGTTAATCTTTCGGCATGATGTCTGCTAGATGACACGTGAGATTTCCAAACGACATTGTAATAGTGAGCTACATGGCACGTCCCTTGGAAAACACATAAGCGATTGAAAGAAATTGGAACTTCATTTTACAAAGGATCTTCTTTTGAGTCATGACAGACCTGTTGGCCATCAATTTAACAAGCTCTTTGTTCTTTTATTAAAATATCATCAACATCGATGAATTATGCAACATATAATTCCGCGCCTCAGCGAAGAATTGAGAAAGGTTCCAGTGGGCTTTAGCTCAAAAGTCACGGAAGAGCAGAAATATTAGATTTGTCTTTTACAGCTATAACGTTAGAATAACAAGGTTTTCAATCATCCGGCAAATCAGCTAATATAACTCTTCCTTAACGACTTTTTTTAAAAACACAAGGCTATATGCTTCAGAACCAAGGACATGGGCATGTTAATTGGCAAATGTAAATTTGGTAAATGTTACTTAATAAGATAAGATGTGTCAGAAAGCGAAGTCATTCAGAAATACAGTATACAATGATATCTAGCCCTGTCACACACGCAATCCGTGGTTTCTCGAGGTTGTATTTAAACACATAACGCTATCCTATGTGATACACACACACAAACACCTGTCTATTCAAACCAAATTTTATGTAATAGTTTTCTGTAGCGGGAGTCGTGATCAATCGTGAGCTCTCTAGGGTTCTCTGTTATGTGTTACTTGGAGTTTTGTTAAATAGCTGTGTAAGGCTTGAAGCAGCAGCATGTAGTGGGGCTGACAAATGAGCGATACCTGGGAGAACGATTGACCTATTTGCACTGTGCTCTGTGGTTATGGGAATTGTGTCCCAAAATATAGGACAGCCCTTCCTAAAAATACACACTTATCAATTTTGATGATTGTATACTATTTCACCATGTTTACTACTCTAGCCACTTGCCGAGGACGGTATTAATATAGACAAAAACAAACAATTTCTTTCAGAAAACTTTATTACTTGGTAAAGCATATTTTTTTTAGCCGATTTCTATGTTGACTCAATTGCACATAAATAGATAATTTATGCATTTATAGACAAATATTAATTTCAACAACAAACTGCATAAATATATATATTTTGTGAGGGTTATTTATTGTTCTGCTTGATGACGACTCTCTGAAGTGCGTGACGTCTTTAATAAGACAACAGTGACGAGACGTCTCCATGGATCACAACGTCTCGGCTCCAATAGACGCATTACGTCCATGCAGTCGTCCTGGGACATAGCGATATATGAGAATCGATTTTGTATTAAACGTACTAAATGCTCAGAGGAAGAGATCTGCGCTGAGTTCGGTTATCAAGGCATATCTAACGTTAAGCGATTCTCAACTAAAAAACGGATACTATAATAAAACTTTCCACTTACGTGTTTACTTTCGATTCTACTACAGTGCCACACCACATCTACAGTGGTCCTTACAGGATGAGGGTAAATACTTTAATCCCAACCCAACAAGGTGCTTCCAGTGTCAGAAGTTCGGACACGGAAAGAACCAGTGTAGAGGTGGTTTGATTTGCTTTGGTTGCTCTGAAGAGGGCCATGAGGGCTTTGACTGCATCAAATCAATAAAATTTTATGACTGCAACGAGGCCCACGTGGCCTCCTCCAAAACTATAGTCATTTCATGAAAGAAAAGCGAATTCAAGCGATTAAGTCGGAAAAGAACGTTAGTTATATTGAGGTACGTCGTCTTGCGTTTGTGTCAGCTGTCCAAAGTTTATCTAGTCCTATGCTAATGCCACGAGGAAAGTTTCTGTGTCTGTTGCGGCACAGACGTTCTCAACGTTGCCAACTGGTGATGAAAGCCCTTCTGCTATTAACAACGAACGTTATTCTGCTGTTAACGTGAAATCAAAACAAATGTAAACCGCTACATTAACGCAAAACAAACAAAATAATATAAATAATAAATCAGACAATCAAACAAAAACACCATCTGGTACAGAAGCTCGCCTTTCCAAGGCCACAAGGGACGCCTAATTTCGTTTTGAACAGCCAATTAATGTTATTGACGTCGAGAGGGTTAGACCCACCTCCCTAAAACCATTTACAAGCAAATTCAATGGACCAGAGCCGGCTGCTATGACAAGTCGCTTTGATCCTTTGGAAGGGATGGAGGTTGACATCAGGCCTCCGCCCTCTACAGTTCGCCCGCCTTCGCCTTCTCGAGGGTGGCCCAAAAGGTTTTAACCCTCGGTTAAAAACCAACAGAACACATAGTGCTGGTGGCTCGCCGAAACGAAAAACTCGACAATGGTTTCATGAATTGTTGTAAATAGCTATATTTGACATAGTTTAAAACAAGATATTTTAAGTTTTTAGTTAAGAATTAAACATTTTATATTGACATATTTTATACCCCGTGAAAAAAAAAACACAAGAAAACACACACAAAAAAACACACAAAACAAAATTTTCAGTTGTTTGTTTCTCTTTTTGATGTCTACTGCCAGGGGTGCAGCTTGATTGAAATTTGTCTTTAAATATACAACCTAAGATTCAATAATTTTACTATGTTCACGCGTCAGCGCAGCTGAAATACCACTGAATGTGCCGTTAAACACCAATCAATCAATCTTAGACGCCAAAGACTACTAGATGTTCAACACTCAGATCAATTCAAATGATCGATTTAATTTTTCCAAACAGATTTAACATTAATACGTTAACAGATTGCTTGTAATTTGTAATTCTTGTTTAATAAGCCGGGTCAATAGCGAATTAAAATTTTAATATAATCACAAGCATTAACGGATAACATGACTTTCATTAAAACAACGTAAAAAGGCGTTTTACAATACACCGCGATGAACCACTTCCACAGATTTGCATATTTTAGCCAAATGGAATAATTAACAAGAAAAACTTGCTCCAACACTGTGGACTGTCAAAAATGATAACAGCAGGGATTGCTGTTCTTGAGAACATTCATAGCCTTCATGCTATTATTTGGTTAACGCAGTTTTCTCCTGTGATTTTCAGAGGATATTTATATGCTCATATGTTTATATGCTGGGTGGGTTTTCGGTGGTAGAAGCTCCATAGATTTTGCTACATAAGGATCGTTAAGTAGTACGAAGTTCTCCTCAATGTATTAAGCATGCGCATTTCAATATCTCACAATATCGCTGCTCATTCCCAAGACTATCAGAGTAATGATGAATAAAGTACCTGGGGAATTTATGCATTGCCTTATTTCTATATCAGACGACACATGTCTATATATCAACTGTTTGGAGAGTAAAACATGGGAACCATATTATGGTGGAAAACCAGGAGGAAACTTCGTAAACGGAATATTCGGTTGTGACCTTGTTTAGCGTGTTAGCCTTTTAATCCTTCTGCGATGTACCGTCTGCCGGCTATCAACTATATCAGTGAGCCACACGATCTGGCTTCGGAGGAAAGGGGGTGGGCGGCTAGAGGTTTCTTTGACGTTGGAAACGGTATAAGGACAGTGTGAAATGAAAAATCAGTCGTCCATCAACGACGTGAAGTACTATTTAGTACGAGTTCAAATAACAATTGAACAGACAAACATTGCGAAACGGAATAAACGATTTATGATTATGATTTATATTGCTATATCCCCGACCTAACTGTTCGACTGAACCTGGGACCACTATCAGAAAATATCACACGACAAATCGTACGACAAAATATCATCATGTTAAACTACAGGCGTAAAAATATCATCGAGCAGAGAATTTTTGGGGTAAAGTTCCGTCATTATCACCAGATAGGACACCGGTAGTATGCGGTACTTGTATTGTTTAAAGGAGTCTGACGGATAAATCTACACAATCATGCAGTTTATGCTGCAATCAGACCGGGAAGAGAAAAGCGATCGAACTTCCGTATGGTATTCACTAATTTGTTAGGATTTGATTCAGTCATATTGTTATACACTTATATAGCATTCCGTGGAACATCACTATAAAAACGATGGTACAGACTAGACAGCTGGCACATATCGTGCCCACCATTAACAATCTTATGTCTGATACAAACCTTTACAGTTGTTATCAGAAACACAGAACAGAACTTTGTCAGAAAGACAGGAATCTAACAAATGGTCTATTTGGCACTTAGTCCGTTACTGCCCGTAAAGCAATGATCCTCAGGGCTCTCCCTCTTTGTTATAACTGCATAAAAATTTAATCATTCCACAGCAAAGGAAAAAATACTGAGAAATTGAGCATATTCGTCTTGAAAAGTTTGTCCAGTTGTTTAAACAACAGACGCGAAGAGAATCGGTCAATGCCATGCTAGGTTGGACATATTTTTGGTATAACCAGGTGTTTATTAGTGCCTTACTGCTAAATTGTTTCAACAGCTGTCTGTCTGAGAAGTTGGTTAATGAAGATACTTTTTGTTTCCAATGCCTTGGAGTCGCTTGTACGCTACACCCTTAGAATCATATGACTCCAATTGAATCATTTAAGATTCTTCAGTCATGGTTCTGGTGGAACCCTTTATCGTTCTGTATGGAACCCCGACTTCAACTGTTCCAAGTATTTTTTAACTTTCGTCTTATATCAAGGAAATATTTTGGTTGTTTTGAGATTCCATATATTTCCATATCTTCATTTATAAAGAAGGATCAAATATTTCTAGGAGTTTTATTGATACACTTTAGAAACCGTATAATACATGTTCAATCACAAGCCAGGGTTAATTGCTGTTTCCCCCCTTGGCTGTGCAGTAATTTCCCGTTGTCTCAGCACTCTAACAATAATATTAAATAATCATGTTATTCCATTTAAAATTTAACCTTTTCAAAGTGTTCTTCACAAATCAAAATGGTGTAGCACTTTACTTAAGGGTATTTCACGTATATAACCTTATCTCTACTACTTTCATGAAAAAAGTCATCAGTTTTTAAGACGATTTTGTTACTGTGAAATGTTTAGACCCGGGACCGTCACTGTCAGGTAAGTTTCAGCTGAGTGAAAATTTAATGACTGTTTTACAATCCCTAACTGAAATGTTTATAAATTTGTTAAGTTCCCCTCTAGGTCTAGGCAGCAAATTATCCGAACATATTTAGTGAACCTACCATAGTACAAAAACCCTGGAGCCGGATTCCCTTTGCCCTGTATAAGGCTGGGCAGTATTCAATCGAGAAATGAGAAAATTAGTTCCTGCCAGGACATTTTGAGTTGGCTAGTAATGTTTGATTAACATTTTTCTGATAAGACAGGAAAATAGACGGTGTATTAAAACCCCCAACTGCGCCGCTACCAGAGACAATAAGGTGGATTGACAAGAGAAACATTATGAATTATGGACAAGTTGACATGTCTGATCACCATACTCCAAATTCCATAAGAGTCAAGCTTAAGTTAATAAGTTTCTTAGATTATATAGATTATTTACTAAATACGCACATTATTGACTAAATACGCACAAAGTGAGAGTGAACTGGCATGTGTTCGAACAATATTTTGATATGTTTTAACCCAAAAGTTAAAACCCCTTTCAGTAAGTTGTCAGCCGAAAAAAAGACAGTTACAGACATATATTTGATAAAAAAGAAATGTCGGTTTCAACATCAGCAATGTTAGCCTAATTTGACCTTAATTGCCACGACGACACAATATCTCGGTCGTCACAACAATTGAGGTCAACTTGGGCTACATTCGTTTTGTGTAACCGGCCGATCTTTGAGTTCACGTGTCGTCATTGTGGCCAAAGTGTTTCGTGGTATATAGTAACACAGCCCTTTTCCAATAAGTAGTGCTTTGAAACCGTGGCTACTGTTAGGCTTACTCGCGTCTGGTTAGAAGTCCCATTGACCGCCGTATAATCAATTATATTACTTGTTCTCATTTGACTCGGTTTATTTGGTCAGCTCCTTTTCAAATACTTCACTTAATCTTTACCAGTAGACTATTACAACAAAAGGTTATGTGCTTTAGGAGGAACAACGAGGAATTCCGGAGCACTCGATATTAAATTTGATGTGGTTTTGTTTCCTTTGTCTGAGAGGTTTCTATTCAACTTGTCTGTATGTAGCAGGCACTGTACAGCAATTTTGCACTTAAGCTAGACCTATACAATTGTCTCATTGTTAGTACCTTTTACAGTTTATACCTGGCATATCCCACTTCATATATTGTGAGAATGTGCAATGATATGTGCATCTAATAGCAATTCTATCCGGTTTAAGCCGTATTTCCAGCATTTCAGGGAACCGAAGCCTAATGCTTCGATCATATTTCATTAATTACTCGATGCCCATGAGTTTGATCGTAGAGTGAGTCAAGCTACGTAATGAATAGCGGTGGTCAGAACCCTAAATGGCGACTATCAGTTGTCGTTGGGAGGTATATATTTGTCCTTAAAACAATTAAAATTAAACGAACTTCACACCCTATTTCATTATGTTAAATTTCATTATGTTATTGCAACACACTTCAGATGGAGGAATACATTAGGAATACAAATCACCAACGTAATTATTATCCAGAGAGTCTAATATTATTAACTGTTTGGATGATTTATGACATATTTATATAATACCAGTGAGTGCCGTCAGTAAAATTGAGATTCATCCTAATGAGACCTCTGTGTTTTGACAATTTATTGTCAATCTATTTTCTGATAATTGATTATATTTTTAAATTGTACATGTCATTGGATGCAGCACATACGAGGTGTTGTGCGTGAGTTGTTAACATCAATCACGCAATTTTATATTATAATATTTTCATCAGAAAATGTTGCTGATACAGAAAATAAAAATATGTAATAATTTACTGATAAACTTTTTGTAACTGTGAAAAAGGAACGTTCAAAGAAATTAACTATCACGTCGACGGGTTTATTGATTGCCAAATGGCTTTGTAATGCCTTATGTCAAATAGTTTGGTTGGATTGATCGAACTATCTCACGTGCCTGAACCGAAAAAACATTGTATCGCATGCAGTATGAACAAAATAATAAGGATCTTACCTGAAAGTGACGATTGGTTTTTAAATAAATAAGTAAATCCACAGACGCAATGGTACACACATTTTGTTTTAGATTTTTTGGGTATAAAATACCAAAAGAATTATAAGTATATAGTTTAAGCTGACATATTTACTCATCATAGACCTTTCTCTGGTCTTTATCGGTAATAAAAAAAGTGCATTTATTAGATGTGTATAACTCCTGTGCCAATAGCGTATACGACATTGTGTCCAAAATCAACCAATTCAATTACTTGCCACCCCTCTTGTGGCGAACCATCAGGGGAGATAATTTCAGAATTGAATCCAGCAATTGCTCGCCAAGTCGATTTGACCTAATTCTGCTCGGCGAACAGTTGTGGCCGCGGAATAATGGCAGTTTGATTTTAAAAATAGTCAGTGGTCTGGAATAGATCAAATGAAAACCGAGACGTTTATCGGATCGAACTATTTTATTGTGTATGGTCGAAGTGTTCGTATAAGAAAATGACAATAATAAATAAAACTTACGAAAATAACCACAGAACATACATGTAGGCATATAATAAAATGGCGTCCTTCTATGGAGGCGATCACGAATTTTACAATTTGCAAACTAATAACCCAGACTTCAAGGTTGAAATATCAGACCGAACTACGCATTGGAATAAAACCGGAAGCCGTCTTACCTCCAGCCTGCATGATCATAAAACAGATCAAATCATTTCTAAATGACTTTTGATCAAAAAATCTTAATACTAACTTAAATAATCCAAGTTAGACAAGCCCGTCCATTCCGCTCAAATTTGTCATCACTTAAAAAAAGATTTTGAAAGGTGTGATAGGTGAGGTATGGGGATAGATTTGTCTCTGTGCTGTAGGTGCCAGTGTTTCCCGTCCTTTCTATTTCAGTCGCCTTTTGTTCTCGCTGTCGATGTTTTTGTCCATATTATAGGGTCAGTAGAAGATAAGCAAAACAAAGAACTGTCTAGCTGCTTATAAATCCTTTAGCCCCAGGATATAAACTAATTTACCTTCTTCCTGTAGTATATTCTCCAGCTCTACACAAATCCATTGGAATCCAACAGAAGTCTACCAGACGGTAATTATAAACTCGGCTCCTATCTCTACATGCTTAGCAGAGACTCCACCAATTGAGAAATAATTATGTTGCGACATTTTCCTCGATGACGAAAACTGGATTATGGGGCGATAAGAACAATTTTGTCAACGTGAGCTGAACTTGAAAAACGTGTATCTCTTGGATCTCTTTAACAACAAACGTTCCAATTCATTGTTAATATGATTGTGATAATCAAAGTGGCAGAATGTAAGTTACAATAATGACTTCATTTTTGTGTCACTAACACGTGCATGATTTATCATCGAATCTAGTATAGAATCTATAAAAAGACGAAGGCATGCTGTAAGATTAAGGGGGGGGGGGGG
>JARFOD010076814.1:0-36350 GCA_031763545.1 Mopalia muscosa
AAAGAGAAATAATTTAAAAAAAAACACATACCCAATCACCATATGCATAAAATTCAACATCGGAATTACATATAATATCGCCCTAGAGCCAACGTACGGCCTGCATTTTTAGAACGTCTTGGAAGGACTTCAGGCCGGAGTTGTTATTGCATGCTTTCCAGTTAAGAGCTATATTTTTCAAGATCAGTAAATCTGTTTATTATACATACTCGAGAAGTATAAATTTCTTGCAAAGAACACATCGGCTTCACATTGTTGGTTGGGGCTGCATCACTGTCGGGGTACATCGCCCTGTAGGCTATATAAGTTTCACTGAACACGGCCTTAATCACCAAGCAACCAATCAACCTAATTTAGGTCGCTGAGTATTACCCCACAGATGTTCTTTCAGCTATAGACCGCTTCCCCGACAAACGACCGGGCACTCCGCTGTCAGTCATTTCCGTGCTACATGCTGTCCATATGGCGAATTTAATACGCAAAGTCTGTTTTAATTCAATTGTTTCATTTGCGATGTTATCGCGTCATGTGAGCTTTTTTCAAAACTGTCGATCGAAGCAAGATCGCCCCGTCTTCGTTGTTAAGGGTACTGTCTTAAAGCGGAACGCCGTGCTCAATTGGTTGTCATGGAAACGCGCCATGCAGCCGAAATTTTGTTATCCAATATGTGTTTTGTGCGCAATCAGAGATCCATTTCCATTTCCGGTGCTTATCGATTAGTCTGTGGTTGGTTTTCTTTTATGCGTTAACGATTTGAATAAACACATGTAGCGTTTGACGTTTGTTTGATATCAATAATCAAACGATTCCTTTATATGACACCTTTTGTTAAAGCGAAATGAGAGTTATGCCAATTTGTGCCGATCTCCTTTCGTGCGTTTCTTTGCGTAAAATCTCTGCTGCTGGTATTGTCGCTCATCTGTTTATCGGTGTAATTATTTTATTAATTTATTTTGTTGGACTTGTCGGTAGGGCCTGTTAAAACTCAAACTTAAGGTCATAACCTAGACTTTTCTGTACGCTTTGGAAACTTGAATGTAGTAAACTGCCTTTCCAACCTAAAGAAATACACTATGTTTGTTCTTATTTGATATAGCTTTAACATCGATTTAATTCGAGGAATTGAGTAAAATAGGTTTTACATTATGTATTTTTAAAACCGGAACCATTTGCACACAAGGCCAGCATTAAACTGCTGTAGTCGATTATACCATTCTGTTTATGGTTTCTTTACAGATATACACAATCCAAAAATACTGTTATTTTGGTATTTTAAAAATGTCATTTATGGATTAGTGGATAAAGTGCTGGCGGACACAAATGAACATTCTGTCTAGTGGTACATTGTAGAAACCAAATGAATCTTCGACACTTCGCACTTGAGTCATCAACATACATGTGGCGCCACCATCGGGACTATCAGTTTCAACATCGTGTTTGATGTCACTCAGACACTGGCAGGGCTATATCTATCGTTATCAGCCCTGGATTCAATCTGGGTGGCCAATCAGTGGGCTTTACGGTCTATCCCAGGGCAGAATGATGTAATTTATTGCACAGAGGAAGGATTTATAGCGGAATGATCTTGTATAGATCAGTGTGTTTCGCCCAGGGCAGCTCAATGATCCTGGCGCCCCTTCCCTGTTCTTTTACAATAACACTGAAATTGGGCCGATGGCTCTGGTGGTAACTGGAAAGTAAGACACCATTGTACTGGTCTAATGTGGTGTCTGCTTCGAATTGGAAACTACTTTACCCGATGGTCTGGTGGGGTAAGCTTGTCAGTTCAGAGTACCCATGATCAGTCCGGTTTATGAGCTTTCTATTGTAGCACCACATCTAAAACAATATATTCTCTGAGAGTTTAGTCGTGTTGTCTTTAATTTTCAAGTGAATCAAAACATTACACATTTTATGGATATGTTATTGAGGCAATTATTTTTTGATCCACAACCATCATGCATATATGTGAAATAATATTAATCAATCAGTCGAGCAATCAATAAATTAATCAATCAATAAATCGGCAAATTAACCGGTTAATCAATCAATCAATCAAGCAATCAAACAATCAATGAACCATCCAAGCAATAAATCAAACCGCCAATCAATCAATCACTCCATCAATTAATTCATCAAGCAATCAATCAATAAAGCAATCAATCAGTAAACCACTCAATTAATCAAACATGCAATCAATCAACCATTCAATCAGTCAATCGAACAGTCAGTCAACCATAACACTCTTAAAGTCAAGATTCTATTTCCAGGAACGGTTCTAGCTAAAACAAGTTTGAAACATTGATTATGAGTTCAATGAACTGTAGTCGCCATCTTAGCTCACTGTGTCAGAAATGTTATACACAAGGACACAGGTTTTTTGTCTACAACCAGGAAAGGGTGTGAAGGGCGAACAAGTTAATATTGTTTGAATTGAGTTGTTTGTCAAAATATACGCCCTTAAAAGCAGATTGATATCATGTCGAAAGAAAAATGCTGATAAAGCTATTGGAGACCATTGCAACGCGATAAACTAAGACACTGTGTTTTATTGAGAAATCGGGCAATAAATAGTAAGTTATATAACGAAACATGAAAGACATGGGTCGATTCCGCCACTCATATATGTAAACCGATGTGATAAGCGTTACATGTATTGTAAACTATCTATGTAAGTATATTTAACTTTTATTCAGCCCGTTATCATGGATCTACATACTTAAACATTCGCGTCTGGTGGTTAATCTGAATATGAGCCCTTTTTTTTTTATTATTATTATTCAATCGACATCGCTGAGCCAATATGATTAGCTTTTGTAAATTTTAACAAAAAAAAAAGAAAAATTATTTATGAGCGAAAATGTGCTATTTATTTGCATTCGACAACCCTGCCTGGCACAATGTTTTTCAGACCATTAGAGGAAACACTGCATTTTTTTATGTCATTGGACTATGAACCAACCAATCAGTCGATCAGTCAGTCAACCAATCATTATATTTAAATCAACCAACCAACCAATCAATCAATCAATCAATCAATCAATCAATCAATCAACCCTGTATTATTTGTCCAAAGACTGATACTTTGAAAATGTAACAATAAAAGTTCGAATGTTCGATTCAAAAATGTGTAAGTTTAAATTTGTCAAAACAATATTATTCTATATATAAGAGTATAGTTGTGTTGTCAGGATATACATTGCTTGCCTCCACGGGGATTTGTACACGGGTATCCTGCTAGCAGGGCCTGCCCTCTTACGGACAGACTTAGAAAGTAAATATAAATAAATTATAAAGCCTTATTTTATTTCTAAATGGCTGTACATTGGTATTGTTGAATGAATCTGACAGAATAGATTATGTACATTGTACATACATTTCATCAGGGGATTAAAAAACGTCCCGGTTTAACATGCGGGTGTTTATTATTATAAGTAAAACGGTTGCATCATCGACTTGACCTAGTATGTACGATCTCTCCCCCCCCCCCCCCGCTCCCCCTTTCCCTCTCTCTCTCTCTTCCTTCTACTTGTTTAGTTTATGAAATTAAAAAAAGTAAAGAAGTAGGCCCAGAAGGTCTGGCTTTTTCTCTCTCTCTACCAGTCTTACTTTCGTATTATTTGTCCTGGTATATGGAGCTGTCAGACAATTCGTTGAGGAGTTAGAAAACATTCTTGCTTACGCTGCCATCTTTCAGAACGTAAACATACTCTGCAGGCTTGCCTCCCCCTAACTCTATGTACCATGTTCTATCAGAGTATTTCCTCGGTCTGACAGCTCAGGAATTTCTGACAGAGCGAATATAGTACTCTATATCAATCTCAGAGTTGATAAACATTTTTATAAGGCAGATATAGGGCTCCACAGCATGTTTGGCTTATATTCGTTGAATGGTTCACCATCGATCTCCACCCTCCTCAACTACCGGCATCATGCGGCATGATCTTCAGTCCATGTCTGGCAACTAAAGGTAGAGAATACCTTTGAAGACAAATTTAATATATACATGTTGTGACGTTGTATCATATTTTGCGTTATTTAAATTTAGGAAAAATCCGCTTAGGTTTCAAGCCAAAAATTCTTTCAAATATTTCTGCTCAACAGATTCAGAGCCCGCGGCCGGGGCTTAGTGGTAGCGTGTGCGCTTCCTAATTCTTCTCCAATTTACCGTTCACGGGATCGGTCCGTCTGTCGACCATCAGGTATATGAGTGAGTCATAAGACGTGGCTCCGGCAATCGCGGGGTTGTTTTTTTAAAGAGGTTTCCTACCGGTTTTCCACCGCAATAAGGTAAGGAACGATGTGAAGTGGACAATCCGTCGTCATATAAGGTGAAATACCCTTGAGTACGACGTTAAACCCCAATCAAACAAACAAACCAAGCTTAACAGATTCAACTATTTGCTTGTTTGGTTGGTCTTTCTTTTTTTTTTTACTTATTTGAAGTCGATACAAATGAGAATTGTCTTTGAACTATGAGCTGACTGACTTTTTCAGCGTTCTCATGCAATCGTATTCTCGCGAGAGTTTATAAAGTGAACGAGACTAAGACAACTGTCTTACGCTATGCCAGGCCATCTCGAATATTTGGGGCAACGTATGTCACAGACCAGCAAATGAAAGTAGTGCAAAACAAAATGGCCTAGGTGTATCTTAGAGTCGATGTCTCGACGTAAGAAATAGAATAGATTATATTTTAGAATGCGTTCTCATGGTGCCATATGTATTACCTACTAGGAGATTCCCTTTATTAGGGGCATTTTGAATGATAGAAAAAGACAAGTCGACCAATCCAAAGGCTTCAAATAAAATGAATACCAGTGATCGTATCATGGTCATACGGAATACGCTTTATCAACCTCTGTAGCTCAGTCGGTCAGAGCAGTCGTTCTGACACTGGTTGCCATAGAGCCTAGTTTGAATCCCGGTGGAGAAGCATTTTTTTCCTCTATACATTGAAAAAATATTTAAAGGAATTTTAATGTTTAGGAAGCGAAGCAAATGGTAAGTGTTCCGAAATGGAAATATGTCTCCTATTCCAAAATGGCCAAGTAAACAGCCCTTATGTTCCGTTTGGTATCCCCCATTATCCACTTTCCCACATGTACTGTAGTCTGGTCTGACATGCCCTTTACCTGACATTCCTGGAATGACCGAAAGAGAAAATATCCGACTTTCCATCAATCGCAGAGTGGATAGGTCTACTACAGAAATTCCGTGACCCTTCATAGAATAACGTGTTTACCATACCTCATATATCTACCGATATTCAACGCTCTTCTTTATTAGAGGTAAATTCCGTCCAGGTGGTCAGTGACCAGTGGGCGTCTTTGTTTGATTCATTGACCGCCTACACGAACACGTAATTGCATGTGAAGGTTTATAAATAGCTCGAAAATTATTCATCTAGTTTATATATATTTTGTTAATCTCAGATAATCAAGACGGTTTAATCAAGTTAGTTGACCCAACACTAAGGACATTTCTATTCTTGTTGTAAATAAACGATTGCCTGGGAGGGAAGGGAAGGAGGGAGGTATTGTTATTGCTCGCTCTTTAACTTAACAAGAGGTTTGCATTCTATGGCGCTAAGTCAGTGGACTGTTGGCCCCCTGAACCAAAGATCTCTGGTTCGGTACCTGGTGGAAGCTTACTATTTTTCTCTCTGGGTATATGAAAAGACACGACTAAGGGAATTCGATTTGCCTTTAGGCCTTACCAATTCCATCCCTGATATCCATTTAAAAACAGTCTCAGTTGCACTTATAAATGTTAAAATTTCATGTAAAGGCAACAAAACAAGTAATAACCAGGCAGGCAGACAGACAGACAGAGAGGCATTCTTTATCTACTGTAATAAAATTGAAGAAAACGTTCAACTCCGACTGTTTTAAAACTAAAATGTAAAACCACATTTTTTAAATTTTTTTTATCTGAGATTGAATTCATCTGTTTCATACAAAATTTTTGGTAAAAAATTGTTTTTTTTTACCTATTAGTTAGTAGTAATTTAGTCCTTCATAAAAGTATATTTTAAGCTAGTATATACAAGTACACAGAGCGTAGGCGCTGAAAGCCAGAGGGGTCATCTTATTTCTAAGATGACACAGTAGGCCTATCGCGTGTTACGAGTTACGATATAAGTATTCCGTATTTGCGAATTAAAAAAAAATACTTTAAAATTGTAAGAATATGAACGTGCGCTAAATTTAATTGTGAAAATTAAAAACTGCAAAAGAATTTTCTTTTAGTGTCTTCGTTTCGCTGTCAATTTAGTTACTGTTTTGCAACGAGAAAATATCTGCTTTCTTTCTTCAGCATGTGACACTGTGTAAATTGTGTTAAATATAATTCCTATAATTGAGTTGGTCTTAATTGGGAAATTCAATCTTTGCTGCTTATTCTCAAGTTACCAGAAAGGATTCAGTTTTGCTGTCTTTTAACGGCGACAATTGAAATCGAGATCTCCAGGCACAATTAACTCAGAGCGTGATGATGTGCAGTAAAACGACAGTGATTATCGCCCTTGAATTAGAACTCTCGTTTGTCCATCGCGACCGAAACTGGAGAACTCTTCCTGCCACATGATACGCTTTATACATTTTGAACAGTTCCAACAGTTTGAATTTTATTTTCAAACTTTTGAATATAAAACGTTACATGTTTTCTTTGGTTATTAGCTTCAAGCTGTTATATATAAAATATGCTGCTAGAAATTATTCTTAAACAAAATTAAATTAGTTTGAGATGGACCGTATAAATAGTTAGAATTTTGACTCAGCCAGCTTTAACTAAGACCGGATATGCCAGATACGTCTGTTTGAAAAATATTTGATATTCTCCGCAGAGGGGAAATTGACATTGAGTGATCAGACAGGAGGTTTTCTAAACACTCTTAAGCCATCTTTCCTCGTTATACACAAATATTATTATTGCTCGGCCTAACATAATTAACACAGACGTCAAATATGAGTTAAATACTTTAACATTTTATGTGACATTGATACGGCTGAACTCATGAATCATCTTTTCTGGCAAAAAATAAAGTGACAAAATTTATTTGGGAGAAAAAGTAGGACTTAATATTGATATTATTTGAAAGGGATTGTTGGTCAAAACGTTTCCTTCTGTGTATTTTAAGCCTGTAGATACCCTTGTATGTTAATATGTTTAAAAACGAAACATTTTAACTGGTGTAAATATATTAGAGCTTACAGGCCCTATGCTTGCTGTGATTTTTTATTATTTTTCTCAGAAATTGTTTTGCCAATCCTGAAAATCCTGATTGATCGATTTTCTCTTAATGTATTTATGTGTCTCTGATCGCCTATCATATCATGAGTGAAGAGAACAGTTTAATTTCAAGTTTTTATACAAACCGGCTATTATGTGTTAAAAACTGTCCAATAATGTTTGGTAGACTGAACTTAAGGAGAAATTTTCGTTTATAAATGTCGAAATACGGATTAAGTGTCCCATTTTAGGTCCAATAACTTTGACTTTCCACACAAAAAGATACCAAGTTAATTGATTTGATGGGGATATATACCTGTATGAAGCCGGCAGGTCTACTAAATACAAGTGTTATCTCGCTGCAACCAAATCCAACGAAGAGCGATTACCGGTAGGCTATACACAGTTTTGGGCGTTTAAGCTCTGTAGCATAGGCTATTGTGTGATATATCAGATCACCGTTATCGCCATCTTTCAACACACCGTCATGGGCTATATCATCGGCTGACCTCTCTGTCTGTTTGGCTGTCTGGTCAAATCTTATCATCGCCAACTCTTAACCCAACGTGTCGCAGAGTTCGTTTTAATGGCGCACTCCTGTCGCCAACATTGAAACTTGTTATAATGTTTAATCGATTTGGATATATGTCTATGAGTTTATTTAAAGCAAAATGGGATGATTTATAAGTTTGAATAAATCAATATCCTTGAGCCAGTGAGCCTATATATTTTTTTTTATATATTTCTATAATATATACATATACAGATTATGAGATATATCGATCTCTGGACTTGTATGTTTCCCATGCAGAGATCCCAGTTCGAAACTCAGTAGAGGCAAGTATTTTTTTCCTCTACATTGACGATATATTTGTGTTATTTTAGACCAATACAATTTTAATTGTCTCCACCGGAATTCGAGAAATATGGGTTTTACCTGTATATTTTACTTAATATACCGTATGACGAAAAGCATTTTGTATGCAAGTCACGGTTTGAATTTATTTATAGTTTGTGTGGAGTAATGCGGACAACTGCATTCTATATTTAGACTGGCCAATTTGTAAGACAGTGAGTCGAATACCCCAGGATTTATACCCGTAACTTAACGTTGTTAACATCGCTCGCACATATGACAAATTGTAACATATGCGCAATCAAGTGCCTCTAAAAATAGGCCCGGTTCTGTAAGAAAGGGCCGTTTGCTGTTGATTTGACTTCACGGTTTCAAATAGAAAACTCCGGACAGAAAACCGACATCAATGCAGGTCATTGGGTCTTGGGATAACGTTTTTATAGCCACTAGGGCCTACCTGTTCGCAAATCTTTTTTATGTTGCATTGTTAAAACCAATACCAGTATCCGGTGTTAGCGCCAAATCGTCTTTCGAGCATCTGGAGCATATTTTTGTCGAATGCTTTATATTATTTAACGACTAATTATGTTGAACAAACTTGCGCATGTTACTTAATAACGCTGGTTTTATTAGCCTTTTGATTTACTTCTTGCAATGCCAAGAAATGTATGTCCTTAAGTTATAAAGTAAGTTATTAAATTATGCTTAAACTTTTTTTTATTCGCCGACTATTTTTTGCATTGTCAATACACACTCACAAAATAGGTTACTTTTTATGATAAAACGGTATAGCAGACCGGAAATGACATATTTCCTACCATATTTCTGTTTAGGATATTTTTTAATGTTAGCCCCAGGGGATGTGGTGTATGTGCTAGTTAATGCCCGACCTGACCATCTGTTAGCCCCTATCATAAGCTGAGCTGTCCCTACTCTCCGCGTCAGCCAAAAGTCTTGTGCTTGCTAAACAGAAGAAAAAAACATTAACCCCTTTTCGTTATTTCGAAGGCTGCTTCGCTCAGTGGGTTGTCGATTTTGGTCTCTTAGTCCACAACCAACGTTTAAGACTTATATCTCATCCGAGACCAATATCTAACCTGACAAAATAAGTTGCGAAATATTTACTACTCTTCAATTTGTTCCATGAAAATCAATCGATCGCTCTATAAATCGATCAATCGATTAAAAAATCAAAAAATTCATCAATCAATCAATCAATAAATAAATCAATCAATCAGTCAACTAATCGATCAATCGGTCCAACGAATCCAGCACTCCCTTTCTTGGAATATGCATAAGTTCGTACTGAGGCCGTGTCGGGAATCAAACCCAAAACCGTCAGCTGTAAACGCTCGAATTTGGTTTAAAAATGTGTACATCTTTTGGGACTTAGTCGAGGCGAATGACAAGATTGTAGATAATAAGAGACGCTGGGTCCCCTGTTGACCTGATCGAAACAGAGACGCTTGTAACCCACCATACGTTTTCTGTGATCTGTGTCACATGTCTCTCGTGTCACCAAGGTATCCCGCGCGAGCAGTGACGCATAACAAGGTCATTAACACCAGCATCAGTGGTAATTAATTAACACGTCATTGTTGCTAATTTCAGGCACGTGCTAAGGCAATTAATTCACGCGCTCATTTTTTCACACAGCTTTTATTGTAATTCTGTCACCAGCGTTTCCTATCTGTTCGTTATCTAAAACTATCATTGCCCTTTGCAAAGTTCGCCTACCAAAGCATGGCGTCACCATTATATGTTTAAATTTTAAATAAGTTTATAAGCAGAGACAATTTCTTGTGAGGTATTCTGCCTGTTCGCCTAAAAATAATATTTAATGTCAAAAACGTTTAATATGGAATACACAACGTTTACTTACAGAGATAATTTGGACTCTATAATTTATATTATAAGTAGCATAAAGTAAGAACAATTTTTTTTATTGAGAAGCCATTGTGACGTCCATAAAATGTTTCTTGATGGGAATCCCAAATCTGCCAACTATTTGGCATTGACTGCATGCTTCAACGGTTATAGTATAGTCAGTCATTCGAAACGTTCGTTTCGCACTTGTTTTGTGTGCCACACGTCTTTTAGAAACTGATTTTCATCATTGTTCAGTTGTGATTAAAAACGATGAAATCTTTAATGAAAGTTGCCCACTTTTGTCCTCTTTTATCGCCGTTACTAAGAGCTAATTAGAAATACTTAGAAGTAGTTCACTGTAACAATGGTCACGCGACATATTCCACCTACCGGCCGTCTCCTCCATGACGACAAACCCTATACCCAGGGGGCCACTCCTCACAAACCGGAAGCGGGGTTCATGTGATTGGGGTTATATGAGAGCCGTTCCGTCGCCTGGTAAATTCCCTGTTGCTTTCCTGGAATTAATTCCGAGGACTAAATTAGCATGGTTGGTTGGGGAAAGTGTAAAAAGTTTCTGTGGAAGGCTCATAATTTGAGTCTTCTTGAATATTCAAACAGGTTATCTCACTTGTAGCATACCCTAGGCAGATATTGTATTGCATAATTTTGTCATGGAACAAATGAGCCAATAGCGTCGAAACAATATCAAATATTTTTAGATTTTTATAATAGCAAATTTAATTTACGAAACTTTTGGTATAATTTGTACATTTTCTACTTCTGATAATATTGGATTTGTGTAAAATTGGGATTTTATAAGGTCGTACCTCACTGTGTAACAACGGATTGCTCTTTTCTTACTCTGACGTCTTTAATATGGCGGAAAACTGGAGCAAAACCTCATAAAAACACCACGCAGTGGCAGTAAACTCGAATTACTCCTTCATATGAGCCCTTGTGAGTGGCTCGAACCTGTGACGCAGCGGTAACCCTAGTTTAATCCGCAGTCCGACACGCTAGTGAGTGGGCCACGGCTGCGGGCTATAATATGAAAGTATCGGTATGACTGAAATGACGCTCAATCATGTTAAGCTTGTAATAGAAAGCAATAAAAAATATAGGTCTATAAATCAGCAATCCTTAACAGTTGTGTCCATTCGTCACACGTTTATCGATCGGTCAATCAATTGATTAGTCACACGATCAATTAATCAAATAATCAATCAATCAAAGGATCGATCATTCAATCAATCTGTCAGTCGGTCGGTCGGTTGACAAGTCAGTCAGTCAGTCATATTTTGGTTCAGACAGTCAGTCAGTCAGTCAGTCAGTCATATTTTGGCTCAGACAGTCACAGTCGGTCATAATTTGGTTCATTGTGCATTCGTTACCAATAATAAATCTTTTTAATTTTAGTCAGAAAGTTTAGTCCTCTGTAAGATTGACTTTCGACTCGTTTCCACCATCGATTATCCTGCTAATGAATTAGACTGAATACCCACACTTCTCTTCCTGATTGTTCGCTATTGTGTTTCCTTTAGAGTCTAACTTTGTCACTCATCTGTCACGGTCAATTTGAGGAGAAAGAGCCCTATCGGTGGATTAGAGTATAATCAACGAGTCCCTAACTGGACTTATATAACACAATTACTTCTTAACAGTTGTGGTTTTCACAAACTAGCAATTGTTTCTCAATCGAGGGTTTAGGCAACCAGGGGGGAATTTACACCAAAGGCCATTTATCCATTTGCTGCCAGTCTTAATCAACTATGTAGAGCTACTGTATGCCTAACAATGACCATTGGTTAAGCTTTCTGTTTTATTGCGTGTTTATTTGTTAAGCTTTCTGTTTTACTGAGTGTTTAGTTGTCGCTTTCGTCTTGCATTCTCAAAGTGGTGTAAATCTCAAAACCCTTTATTGATAACGCTTTTTTAAAATAAAGTTTCGCCATATGTCAGGAGCCCGCGGTTAGCGTGCCACACTACTGATCCTCCCTCGATGTTCCGTTCCCATTTCTATATTAATGTCTCGCAAAGTGAATATAGCAATCGCTGGGGTGTTTATAACGATACTTTTTTTTTTACGGTTTGCCACCATATTTTAGTAAGACACTGGTATTCCGTGTGCTAAAGTTGATAAGAGGCCGGCTTGTTTCTTTTTTTAATTTGTGATCTACAGTGCAAATTTGCACAGTTTGTCTTGTTTGCACAATGTATTAGGCCATGTCTTTAACTGATTTCTAGACATAATTTGTTTCAAGTGGTGTTAAGATGGGTTGTTTTCATCGGAAAAGAGACATTAGTACGCAAAAAAAGTAGGCCATAAACCATCGTCAATGTGTGTTTGTTTTGTTTGTTCGATTGGGGTTTAACGCTGTTCTTAGGGTTATTTCACTCACATGACGGCATGCCAGCGCAACGGGTTAAGGAAACCACCCCGACACCACTGGCAACAAACTAAAACACAGGACAAATACAGGACAATACAAAGACATAGCAAACATATCGGCTTCCTGTTTCTCTCCATCGTCAATGGAATATATGCTAAAACTGTGTAGATCTTGAAGAAACAGATACACATTGTTTTGCTGTAAGTTAGTTAATTGTTGTCCACATTTTGTCAAACTGGATTAAGCAGGATTCTAACATCGTGTCAAAACTCAAGTATCTATTGTATTTCGGAAGTCACATTCTTATCCCCAACACACGCATGTTGATATACTTCCGGTCGCGCTGGTAGACTCTTCAAAGTCCCGTCCGGGATATCAACACTTTTGTCCAACGTTGCCTTTATAGTATCCTTCACAACGATTGTATAAAGCATGGTTAAATTGAGGTTTGAGTAATACCGATTTATTATACGAAAGGGCATCTTCATAGGACACCCTCCTCCCCTACCCCCTACCCCCTTCACCCTACCCCACCCCAACCCTACATATTCGCGAATTCTTCACCTCACCCTGAATGCGTTTCAGAACAAATGTGTCTCTTTCCTATTTGAGATAAAGGATTAGTTTATGATATATATTTTCTTTTAAACAGAATGCGTAGAAATGTTTCGGATTTTCAAAATTTAATCTCTCAAAGACAAATGTATATCTTGTTTTCCGTCAGAAGACAAATGTTTGTATTGTTTTCTGCCCAAAGACAAATTGATGTTAGGTTTTCTGACGAGTTATTTTTAAAAGTATATAATTTTGTATACGATGTTCAATTGTAAAGAAAACAGAGAGTAATTGATGTTTGTACCTAACAATTTATTAAGCAATTTGGTCAGCTGAAGAAATAAATCCAACTACCGCTTACAAGACATTCATATGACGGCCAAGTTGTCAAGCAAGCAGACATTTGTCTTTCTACCATGTTTCCCATTTTGTGAAATCAACACTACATACATGCAGCCAATAATTTAAGAACAAACATGTGTTATTTGGAATCCGCTTGATAACTAACTTAAATCCGGAAACTTGTAAACAAATAGTCAAGAGGCATGTTAAGTCGGGTAGGTCCGGCAAGCAATGGGCGTATAGAGGAAAGACTTAAGTGGGTTTCTGCCCTGTCATTTGACTTGTCAAGCAGCCACAGCTTGGCGCTCAAACCATCGTCCACAGCTGAAAAAAATAGTATGCGGGCCTCAGAGAAAAGCCAGTGAAGTAATGAACATTTAAACTGCAGATAAATACATTTGTGAAGTACTTCCATTGAAAGACCACAAAATGTAGAGTCTAGTCTTAGAATGCGGTCACGAGTGTTGCTGAGCTGACGCCAATGGATGAAAAGAACAAGAGCACGCGCTCGTTGTTATGCAGTTCATCAGACGACAGTGTTCTGTGAACGGTGAAATCTTCAGGGAACAGAAATCATAATTACGGTTAGTTTGATATTATTTATAATATTATTTCCTCTTATTTTCATCGAGAATTAGATATGGGGGCCATCTGCTTTTACTCTGATGTTCAGATCGGAACATATTCTAGCGATGGTCATAAGTCCATTCCGATACGCATTTCAAGTAGGCCTACTTTCTGTCTGATCTGGTTTGCCAGAATCGTTGAATTTGCCGAGTAATATCATGAATTGTTTTGCACGTCGGTGGACAAACAATCATCGGTAAAGTCCCAAAACTACACGCAGAAACACGTTAGTATTGTCCCGCCTCTTACATAAACGTAGGCCTATATAGTAGTCATGCTGAACGAATTACACAAAATATCATAAATTAATTTTGATTTAAGCAAACAATTCATGCTATTTCTATAGTGACGCCCTCAATGCCATTTAAGCATGGCTGCAAATCTATATTAATATATTGTAATTGGTTCTTTGTTTCGATTGTTAAGTAATAAACCGTGTTGGTAAATAGACGGTTTCCGTTGCCGAAGCAATGGAGGAAACCATCAATCAACCAATCAATTAATCAATGAATCAATCAAACAACCAAGCAATCAACCAGTTAGTGAGTCAGTTAAACGGTCAAATAGTCAGCCTGCCAGCCAGATACCAATGCTTTCTTAAGTTTAATTCTCGCGTTTTGAAGCAACTTTACTGGATGGAAATAAAGACCGCGAGGTGTGCCCACCTCTTTCATGTATTTCTGAACTCTGGAAACTGTATATATAACTAAAATAAAGTTTTTTAAAATCAGACATTACAGTGCTTGAATGCGGCTAATGGCAATAGTTTTACCAATATAGACGGGAATGTTATGCAATGATGTTTGGACTAAACAAAAATGTAAATGGCCTTCTCAATATACCAGCTCGTGAGTTGCCAAATTTATGTGATAATTAGGGATAGGATATGGTAGATATATCGGTTATAGAATAATAACAAATGAGACATAAGGCATATATCTGATATTAAATGAACCCGTATATGCAATATTTAGAAGAGATAACCATGGAATATATTTGACAAAAATGGTGAACCAATATCAATTATATACAACAGCCTGATAGCAACTAGACTTCTAGCTTTACGAATTATTGAAATTTGTTAATTCTATAGTTTTACGAATTATGGGAATCTGACTTGTTTTAGGGATAGCGAATTGTGAAATTATCTTTTCGTCCCGGTGGAACTAGCAAATTTTTCTCTTTTAATTTATTCAAAATATATTTTTAAGTTAACATGTACTTTGTGAGCCCTTGGCTATTCCCAATAAGAACTAAAGCCGCTAAAACACTTTGGTTTGTAATAATAATAAACTGAGTGAAATCGGAGTGGAATAAGTTGAGACGGCGCTGTGAGTTTCCTAAGAGCCCTTGGGAATCGGGTGTTTGAGTGTTACTGGGGGACATATGGATGTGTTTATACTCTTGGGGTGTCATTTAATACCTACAATTCATCGGCCCCTAACGGGGTGACTGGAGCAGTAAGTCAGCCTGACTGTTGACGCCCTTAAGATCAGCATTGGCACCGTCGCCATTTTATCCGCTGGTGCGTGCTTTCTTTCGTTAAGTGAAGATAAAAATGCAACGGGTTATGGTCATGTTTATTGTAGGGTACTATTGTTGATGCCCAAAATATTGAAAGAAACTTTTTCGTTATGAAAGCTATTTAAACAATTTAGATTCAACAAAATTAAGAAGAGTTAACATCATAGCACAGCTTATAGATAATTAAATGATCTTCAGTCATTTTTTAAAATAAATCTGGCTATAATCAGTTGTGGCGAGGCAATTGTTGGATTGGCAGACGTCAACTAAATGGCTGCCACAGCAAAAGGCTTGATCGCTTGGCACAGACTACCTTGTCATAACCTCTAGCAGTTATCTTGGTCTACCCTAATTCCTCTAAGTACATAACCAAAAACTTCCCACCTTATGATGGGGAAATTTGTTATAATAAAACTGGACTAGAACACTGGACTGGTGTCACCAGGGGTTAACTTACGAATATAGAAAACAACGCATTACTCTTTAAGTCACACTTGACTGTTTTAACTTAATTTATGCATTAACGATTTAGTCTGGCTCAATTGTCTATGTAAACATCAAAATGGTATCAATCTGCAAGCTTACAGAAATTTAAAGAAATAAAC
Source organism: Mopalia muscosa (assembly GCA_031763545.1). NCBI lineage: Eukaryota > Metazoa > Mollusca > Polyplacophora > Chitonida > Mopaliidae > Mopalia > Mopalia muscosa. The sequence goes on from JARFOD010076814.1 coordinate 16,005, forward strand.
ACATATTATAGTTTCAATTTAAAGATTTTTTCCGCTCTATACGGAAGTTGTAATCTTGGTCTGGTGCTATTTCTCGAGTAGACAGCGCCATTTTGTCACTCGCCATCTCAGTTTTATCAATCGGCACGTCATCAAAACAATATATCTGCTGCTGTCTGGTAGCAGCTGTCACTAAAACTCTGCCACCGTTCAGAGGTTAGAGAGCTCCTGGGTGTGTCTCCGAAATGGGGAAATCGGAAACCAGTCGTTAAACTATTCCAGCAAGTGGCGAGCTCTGTTTGGTGTAATGTAAATAATCCCGGTAATAATCTAACAGGGGAATTGTAATGCAGATCTTAGTTTTAAAGCTTAACTTTATGAGGTCTGCTGGTTTATAGGAAGGGATATCTTTGGAGAAGCTGAGAACTGAATGTGGTCAGTTTTCCAAGAAGTAAACATTGCATTGTCCCCAAAGGCAAACAATAGAAAAAAATTGACATTGTAGAAAAAAGCATGTCCCCACGAAAATGGGATTGATAAATCTTATATATCTACACTATTACAAAATGTGGCTCTCATGGAACCCTTTAAGGTTCTTTAGTTGGCTCTGGAACCTTCACTTCAACTGTTCCATGTTTTTACCAATATCTTATTATAGCAAAGAACCCTTTTATCCTTATTACTCCATTTAGCACCATTCTCTATTGTGAAGAACTCTCAAAGAACGGTTATTTATAAGAGTGTACGTAAATAAAAAATAAATTGTGAATGAATAAAAAAACAACGCTAAACATGCTGTAAATAAAATTGGGGTATTTTTGTTTCATAAGACACAACAGAAATGCGCAAGCCGAATATCTAGTGAGTTCGGCAAACTGCTTCAAAATTGCTTGATGTTGTAGACATCCAATAATTTAATATTGCTTTTTGGGAGAATTTAATTAAATGGTTTAAATGTGGTTTGAATTTAGTCGCATCATGGCAGAGTCAAACGTCAATTAATTATTTTTGCGCCGTTCAAGTTTTCCGTATACTGTATACACTGTATGGAGCATCTAAAGTTACCGTTTGCTTTCCCACCCCACGAAACTCATTTAATCCGGTTTGTATCGTTTGGCTGTTAAATCGTTCGGACATTTTAATGGAATTCTAGCGAGCATAAAGCTTGGCGACTGCGTGGGAACCAGCTAGATTCAAGATATCGCTTAGGTAGCAGAAATGAATAATTCGCCACAAGTTATATACTAGGTCGTATTAATTCTAAATGTGCACTGCCATTGAAATATAGCTGACTATTTGTTATCTTGTTTTGCTTATTTGTCAACCCTTTCATTTGTTCTTGGGGGGACATTATAAATGTGAGATATCTTTAACTCTCACATCTTACTGGCTGTAAATATCTGTTTTGGTCATATCTCAAGTTCTTCCATCGTCTCCCTTTTATTGGTTTATCATTTGAACTACCGATTTGTTTTATGACCATTAAAATATATGAACATTCGCCAATGAGGAAATCTTGCGTTTTCAGTTAGCTCTCAATATAAAGTGTTACTTGATGTCTTTAACCATTTGTCGACTCTTGGTGGCTTTGATACAATTAAGTACGAGGCATGTTTAAAAATGGAATACCTCTTAGGTACCGTTTCTCTTATTCTGTCATTACTAAGGTAACTTGTCCAAATACAGTTTTTTTGAAATTTATGACAATTTTGTAAGGAATACAACCTTGTGCATCATCAGAGACACGGAAACTGGCACATGGGTGCATGCAAAGAAAACACTGATAATGACAATTGCCTTTAAATTTGTCCAATTTCTATCTTAAGTTGTCCATAAATAACATAACCTTGTTGTAGCATGTATTCACCCCTGGCCAAAATGATCAACGGCAGAGCAATAGTTCCAGTGAAATCCCAGTCATTGAGGAGAAATTTATGAAATAAAATGTTGACATTATAAAGGTTTTGTAGACAAATTTGACGTTTGTTTTCACGCCTAACTTTATTTTTTGTTCTCAAAAAGATGCAACTAAAACATCCAATATTGTTAACGTTTAAACCGTCCATGGCAATTCAATGTGAATGGCTTATAATTAGGTTTACCCGCAATCAAACTCAAAAATTGGGTCGGGATCTGGTTTTTACAACTTCAACTCCTCCTTTATAGAATATCTTTAAAAATTGTATGTCTTACTAACTTTTATTTTTTTTCCCTCTCTGTTTGATAAGCAACTGTAAAAGAACATATAGCTCAGTGGGTTGTCAAAGCACCTAATCCATCATTTTTGTAAAGAAACTTGATTTAATTATATTTTCTGTTTTAAATTCTGACATCAAGCAAACCAGACATAAGTGGTTTAGATTGTGTAATAAGGGGGTCTGTAAGCGACATATTTTCCCGATGTCACCGTGTCCCCGGAGCGAGCTTTGGACTAAAACCTGTCTGTAAAAAAAAAAATTGACAATTTTGGAGGTTTGCCAAAATGACATCACAATAAAAATTAAGCAAGGCACGAGTTAATATAAGTTTCTTAAAATTATGAAAAAAATGCATCTGTGGATTTCGTTTGATGACTTGGAAAAAAATTTTGTTACATTTTAACAAAAATAGCAAATGTCAAATAGACAATTCTGTAAATTTGTTACTTAATCAATTACAGTTTCGATATTTCTCCACGTTTTTAAAACCACTGAAGTATATCAACTAATGCTGCTGTTCATTTATGCATTTTTTATTTTTTGCCTTTTGGAAATCTGATATAAAATTTGTTAAAATGTCAAATCCGCGTACTTTGAATCGGTGATATTTGTTTTAGCATGGTTGTTTTTATTATTGATGTGTTACGGATGTAAAATCACAAATTTAATTTTCGAGGCGCCAACATAGACGACAGTGTAATGTACATACAGTCATACCGTCAGATGAATAAGACAATGATTAGCCCGTATAAAACTAATTATGAACTAGCATATGTTTTTCATTAACCAGTACACGGTTATTGGCAAAAGTAGCTGCGATTCGTCGAGCCATGAAATTATCACACATTTGGTTAGTCTTATGGCTATAGCAGTTGCAGGCATCGGAACTCAGCAATGGTAGACTCAGAACATAAGTCGAATTTACAACCGGGTATTTCTTATATTTTTATAGATAATAAAATAAGTTGCTTTTGCTATAAGGCTTAATTATAGAAAACTAGGAATTTCGACTGTTGTTGACCATAGGCTTGCTAGGGTAGCGTGCATACCTGCTCTTGAGAAGGTGCCGATTTTCAAGAGTTCTCATCGTGAATTGTCTCGCATGATCAGATTGGACTTGTCATTTTCCTTGTAAGGGATATTTTATTTTGAGCATTTTAAAACACAACCTATAAATACTTTCCTGTATTTATTCGATATTAGAACAAAAGGGGTAGGTCCTAAAATCAGCGTCGACCAGAACCACACACTGTCTAGAGCAGACACTCAGGGCCACTCTGCTCTTGTGCCGAAGTATTTCAGATATTGCGCATACTCCGTTTTTGTTTGGGATACATTCGTTTTAGGTCCTCTCCCTAACATTTTAACATTGCAAAAACTATAGCGCATTTAACCGCTCCCAACTACTTCAGTGATTATACTGGTACAAATCCTGTATGTATCTTTTCTACCTCTCTCCATGGCATTTGTATATTTAAAAAACACAAAGCATTTGAGTGAACCCAACTTCGTCAGTCATAAACATGTCCAGTTACTTGATAGGGACGTATTGGTTTTAACTTTTACCCTGTGGCTTCTCGATGGATTCTTGTAATATCAATAAAAAATCACAAAGCATGTGAGTGACGTTCAGTCATAAACATGTTCAGTTACTTGTTAGGGACGTATTGGTTTTTTTACTTTTACCCTGTGGCCCTCCCGATGGATTCTTGCAGTATCAATCAAAACATTTCTTTGACATCAGCTCCAATTTAGTATTGCTGGTAAATTGTTCTCTACACTTGGATAGAGTTTGAAGTCGTAACGAACTTATAATCAGTTCAGCAGGAAAAGATTGTTCTCATTCTGTCGCCGTCCAAAGAGAAGAGGGTGCCTTTTTACTAATAGTTTGGAAGCATCCTCGATTAACTCTTGACAGTTTGAGTCGGTTTACCCCGCTGATTGTCTTCAATTGTCCGCAAACAAAACCAAAATGCTTTGAGCGCTTAAAATGTTTTAGACCTAATCGGAGATAGTTTATCGCTTGGCCGTTTCCATTTAGTCGCTTGATTGGATTTTGGAGAATTGACTTGGAAAAGTACTGCACTAAAGCTATGTGGAAACACTGGGCTTAATTTGGCTTCCACTTCAACGCAAACTGATTCATTAGACTGTTTGTTGAGCAGAAATAATAGATGGGTTGTCTCAGCCCTTTATTTGCTTAAACATGTTAAGATAAACAGTGTATAACTTCCCCATCTAATTGACCTTGCATCAACCCGTCCCTTGCCGCTAGTTCCAAAACTCCACCGATGTCCCATACGCGCCATCGATCCAATCTAACGGACTCAATATTTAGGACAATTCATCACGCAGTTTGTTTGGATACGCCTGGTGAAGGGAAACGAGGGCTCCCGTTTGTAACTGGTCAGCCGGATTCAGGGCTGTCCGACAGGCAAGGGATGCGCATTCTCTTGGACCAATGTCGTGTCTATGGAGCGAATCAATAAGATCGGTGGAACTGTATTCATCATAATTTATCGGCGTTTGTGAATAATCAGCCGGTTCACTTCAGGAATTGGTTAGTTTGCCCTTGTGGAATTAGTGGGAATGTTACTTCAGATTGCCTGTCTCTTGTCCCCCACTTGGCATTAGACGAGCGCCTGTGGAACGAGTCGGACCACTGCCTGCCACCACCGAGTTCAACATGCCGTAAGACTCGTTTTTAGACTACTCGAAACACCCTGGAATCTTCAGTCCATTCCTTTCTGGGACCGTCTTGAATTTAGCTGCCATATGTTTTCCATTTAGCTACTTTTGGGGTAGGTTATTGCTGGCAAAAAGTGTTGTTTTTTTTTTTTTCAGCTGAAGCGATTCTGCGCTGAATTGTAAAGTTGGCAATTTATGGTAGATTTTGAAAGTCAGACGAAATCCTTGTTTAAGCGTTAAGCATTTAGGTGGGGCCTTGTGACCTTCTGTAGAACATTCCTGTGGCATCTTTGGCTTGAAATTGGAGATTTTGAAAACAGCTTTTTTTATGCTTCCTCTGTTTTTGAGTGATTTGCTGACAGTCTCTATTGCCGTCATTTCTTAGGCTTGGTTTAGATTTCTTGTACTGTAAATGAGTTTTCTGAAGCGGAGATCTATGTTGGCGGGAAGCGTTCTCTTTTAAGCCCCTGTCGTCCGTCAAGCCGTTGTGACAAATTATATCCGAGTCAACTGTAAACCGCTTCATTGGCTTCTACAACTTCAGTAGAGAAGAACGCCTTTCGTTGTTAAGGAGCGAGAATCACTGGAAAGAGTTCGCCGTTTGAGAAACGGCGGTCTCAAGGCTCGCCGATTTAATGTTCCCGAAATTGGTCTTTGAAGAGAGCGTAGAATAGTTATTTAAAACCGAATCGTCTCTTCTGGTTCGCTTTGGGTAAAATTCCATTAGACTTTCTCGGTGTGACAACTTCTGTGTTGAAAATTTAATGTACAATACTTTTGAGCCAATAATTTTACGTTTCTTTGAAATGCTGTTTATCTACCACATAACAGCATTGTAACCGATTCGGAATCGAACAGAACTCAATAAGAACTTTCTATTTTATGCTTTATTCGCTTTGATAAATCGCTCTGGTATTAGCCTTTTCTGTTAATATAGCCTTCTGTCGTTTTAACTAACGTTCTATGAAAAATGTCTGCTCTAATTTTATGCTGCGTTACATTGTTAATTTTGTTAAACTTTCCCAGCAAAATATGGTCAAGGGCTCTTCTTGTATGATTATGTTGCTGATTTTTTCAATCGGGTCGAACGTTTGCAGTTTTTTTTTTTGCTCACAAGTGGCTGTATAGTTGTATTTCATGCAGGTTGTTTCGTAAATGTCGTAACATATTTTGTGTCTTTTGCTAAGGGGTTGCTGTTTTTTAAATCCCTTAGTAGTATTCCAGAATGTGAAACAGGTCAAATATTGTTTCGAAAACTAACTAACATTTTCATTCTTTGCAGGAATTTTTGTCGAAATATGGCTACATATCCGGACCCAGCCAGGAACTGGACAGTATTCGGGCACCTCAAGATTTCAGCACTGCCATCAAGAGGTTCCAGCGATTTGCGAGGATCCCGGAGACTGGAACCGTGGACCACAAAACATTGGCTCTCATGGCCAAGCCAAGGTGCGGAAACACTGACTTCGTGGGGCGGAGGGACTTCTTTTCCCGCCGAAAGAAGAGATTCACGCTTGCCCCGTCCAAATGGGTGAACAAACGACGACTGACCTTCAGGTAGGATTAAATGTTGTGTGTTTTAAACCACATTGTCTTCACAGAACAATCGATGGCTTTCCAAAAATGACTTTGACGATTCGCATTCAAACAAAAGATTAGTTGGTTCAGCTCGCAATACAATTTTGGTGTTTGGAATTTTTGGTGCAATATGTTTCCTCAAATGAGCACAGCTTCACTAAATTTCAGAAATTGTTTTAAGGAAATCGACAAACATCTTTTTATTCCTTAAGACCGAGAACATCTGTGCCAGCAAAGCTTTGCAAATTTTTGGTTTTGCTAAAATGTCATCAAAAAGGTTTTGGAAGTTTTAATACTAAATGTAGGCAAATGTATCAAAGTTTAAATTTGATTGTCCACATGGATTTCAATAGTTTAAAAAAAGGAAATAACGGTTATTCAACTAATAGCTGGGGATTATACTTAGGGTACACACATATCCCTTAACAATCAACAGGTCTTTGCTCCATGATGCATGTACTGCGTTCAGTCTCTTTTAAACGGTCTGTTTGTTATATGTTTAAGCTGGTTATGTTCTCAAATCTTTTCCAAAAAACACTTAAAAATATATTCAGGAGAAAAACGCGTAAAGACTATTTTGCATTGTGATTTTTTAATTTAAATTTGGGTCTATCTATGTTGGAAAGTATTTTACGTAATTTACACGCACTGTATCTTCTTTGCAAGTAGGGAACATTTATTTTGTGAAGTGTAGTCTTTCTGCTCGATTGGGTACGTCTTGGTCACGTCAGTGAAATGCCATTGACCATCTAATCAACATAATTTGTATGTAAGTGTTAGAGTTTTACGCATTAAAATCACCGGCTCTGTCGACAGCCTAAATGGAAAAAAACATTTTCAGAAGAGGTTATCTTGAATTGCCTCAAAGTGATTATGCAGACCGCACAGCTTGTTTAAGATTATCAGCTTTAAGGCGACCACAACGTTATGCGTACTTATACGAATCGGTGTTACACTGCTCATTACTGTACAGGGATAAAACACATTGAAAAAAACTGAGTTAAATCTCCTTGACGAGTCTGTAAATGGTTTGGTTGAATAGGAATCGTGGTCTGAATTTTCACTGTGTTTTTTTCTCTGATCAGAGGCTATTTTAAGTGGCGCGTCTAAACTTGATTGGTTTTCTATTATGTCGGCAAAGACTGTGGCGTCTGGTCTGGCTGCCTAACTGTAAGATTGTGCTTTTTCTGCTTGGATTTGCCCTGGTCCGATTCCGTCAGAAGCATTACCGTTTTCTCTATAGCTGGGAGAAACTCGGTAGCATGTTTAAACAGTAGACGTGGGGTAAATTAGCACAGTCAAAGCTATCACTTAACACCCGGCGACATGTCATCGTTTTCAACCAGCAGATTACGGCTGTGGAAATCTCACGTATTCCTATTGATTTTCAATGTTCGAGGGGGCTTTTTCGATGATAAACTGTCAAAACGGTTAGCTCATTTCGTGACAAAAACTACCATACTCCTACTTTTGTATTGGTTTCAACACGACTTTCACAATGGATGAACTGGCGCCAAAATGTACACATCTGTTATCGAGAAAGCTCTCGGATGTCCTTCTATTTAGTTCCAAATAGAACCAAGTTCGACGTTAATTAATTATTAGTGTAACCTAACTAATTTTGGTATTTGTATCATTTTTTTTAATTAATAACGATTCAAAAACGTTTTTCTTGTTTAGAATTTATCTAAAAATGTTGAAACAAAGTAAGCATTTGGGTGCCTTGAAGGAACTATTATTTCTTGGTGTAGAAAACACAATTTTGTTGCTTCATTTCGCCATGGCCTGTTACATCGTTCCTTAATGGTCTTCAATGGCTTTGTCCATTGTGCTGTCCAGTTTCATACATGTCTTAAAAAAGAAAAGTGTGATGTCATACCAGGGACACGTGTTCTACCTTGTTCAGCCTGGTTGTGATGTAACATGACGTCATCACAACCTGCTTGAATGAGGAAGAACGGGTCACCATAGCAACTGCAGAAAAGTCGTCTGGAAGTCAGTGAAACTTGAGCGTAACTTTTTTCCTCACGCTGACCTTGAGGCATGGTTTCGGGGAGCTGGTAATTTAGTTACCGAGGGGTAGGGTCGTGGGAAAACAGCGCCAGGGTTAAGGTTACAGCGGTCTCTGCTACGACTTGAACCTCATATGGTAAACATTTTCTCTCCATGTGGTTTCCTGGGGCAATATGCCCAACTTTTTACTCCGAGGGTCTCTGCTGATAGAAAGGACTTAATCTGCATGATATCGAAGCTTGTTGATGAAAATTTATATTTGTTTTTAAATTTCTTTCTTAACAAAGTGTCCTGGGTGCCGAGTGTCATATTCTTTATTGATATTGTCGTTAAGCCCTAGATTCAATATTTCCTGATTTCTTTTATAATTTGACAAATACTTATAACCCAGCTATTTCTATATGTGACATGCCAACTGGCTAGAGGCAGAATGTTTCAGCCAAGTCATACAGTCTTTATTCGCAATGTAGGGTCATCAATTTCCCAATATAGCAGTAGGCCGATCGGATACATCGCCAAATAAGTGAAATGTCCCTAAGTACGGACTTGGATACCAATCAGTCAGTTAAATCTGTAACGCAGTGGAATAACTTTATTGGTCCGAATATTCATCAAAATATTGATTCCATTTCCTTTGGCATGATGAATAATCAAATGATCCCTGTGAAAATATGTAGGATTTAATGGCTCTTATCAGCCTGCGGAATTCGCTTTATGCAAATCAAAACTACAGACTTAATCAACATTTCCATTCGGCAATTTATATTACAGTTTGATTGCGTTTATATGTAACTGTTCTATCTGAAGTTATTCTATTGCCTTTATGAAAATTATATTTTATATTCATATATGTTAGTCCTTCGGGTTTTTGTCTGTGTGTGTGTAAAAAAGTATTTTTATACTGGTCTGTGCAAGCGATTTCAAAAAAGTTCCCAAATGATTTTTGACATTCTGATCTATGCTTATCTATGAAGTTATATCTTGGGACAAATTTGTTTGGCGTTTTTTTGTGTGCATTTTTACGGGATTCCGTGTAAAAGGTCGAGTTCAAAGTTGTAATACCATTCGGTGATAACGATAAAGAGCACACGTGTAGACCCGCAGCATTGAAGCCACCCGGAGACAGATAACATGTTTTATGCAGGCAGAATTATGAATGGTTTAAGTGGGATCAACTGCCGTGCAGTATAACGGCCATATCATACTCATTGCTCGAATATTCTACGGAACTCCGGCGGGACCATCGCTCAACCTGCTTAACTAATGCTAATTGTTCCATATTGTTTCGCTATGTAGCTTTTATCGGCTTCCATATAGGACACGTTGCACGCTTGTCATTTTTGACACTGCGCCAAAAGTGAAAGGGATTGATTAGCATAAAGCAATCACCACTGGTCGAATTTAATGAGGTTTCAGCTGGCCTATTTTGACCCCTGAATGGTTTAATCGCCCCGTGTTCCCGTGGCGTACTTCAGGGGGTTGTCTGACAATAATCAGACGGAGTACAACAGTGATGCATACCGCACAGTTTCAAAAAGGAACAAAATGCTGACTCGTGTCCTTGCATGATTAATGCAGAAACGTCTAGGAAGTGTGAAATTTTCGAGTCATTTGAACACCGGTTGACTTCAGGGTGTAGTGATATTTCCCATTTTTTAAGTAAAATGTGCTTATTGTTTTGTGAATACCTTATATATGTGTTGTTAAACTCACGTTTTGTACAATTGAATCACTTTTTTTATTTTTTCATATTTATTGTATAAATTTGTTCAAAGTTATGTTCTAAAGATTGATGTAATCAAGGGGAAAAGAGCATTAAATAGGTTTGAATTCGTACCTGTATGCTGGGAAATAATTTTTTTTTTTTTTAAATATGTGTGTAGCAATATGTATTATATGTCCAGTGTTATTCAATATACATATAAAGAATCAGCTGTGTAGCTTTTTTCAGCCATGCAGGGATGGCCTTTATGGTTTTATTGAGCCCACTGATGCACTGTGGGAATAGGTTGTGGAGTAATGTCGATATCCAGATGGCCCCCCTTGTGACCAATCAGTGAACAGAAACAGATATGCCGGACCAATATTGGATGATATTATCGAGTTACGCGGACGTGATATTTGCTGCGTTCTAATTCTATAGGGATACACAATACTATAACACAGACTGAGTGATGCCGATTGTTACCGAAGCGTTCAGCTTAATCCAGCTTCCCCACTCCCCTTTCATTTGTCCCAAACTCCCTCTCTGTACTCGAAGCACCACTAGTTATCATAGATAGATGTTCAATTCGGACTCGTCAATAAACGAATCCGAACATTTGGCGTAAAACACGATCCGTTATCCGCCATTACAAGACGAATGAAATGTCCAATTAATTAACTGGGAACCATCAAATGCTCAGTAGAATAATTCTCTTAATGTATCGTCAGCAATATAAATGCTTCCATAGCAAAACGAGCTATTAAATGTAGCGCCAAACTTTTATTATATTGTGTAAGTGAAATGCAGAAAAAAATAAAATATAACATAAGATTCTATAGTTTAAAAAAGCCGAATGTACGCCAAATTGCTAGCAAGAATTCCTAAATTCTATATAAAAAGAATGGGGTAAAGAAACTTAAGCATTATGAAGCCAGAGGTTATGTCCCTTCATACTGTGACTCAGAGGCTCCGGAATCCAGGCAAATCAACGAACTGGGGAACTATTTTTTTACCGCAAGTATCATATAGCAATTGGGTATGTGTTATCATTCAATCTAAACTCTAAACTACTCAAAAGCCACACAAGGGCATATATACGTCAAAGTAACTAACCACCGAGTTTAAAAAGTGGTTGCAAACGAGGGACAGTTTTATTTCAGTCAGTTAGTGTACAGAATTAAAAAACCTGCAGTACTTTTTCTTATCTCGATTTTGAACAGTTAACTTATGGAACACTTATAACGAGTTATCATAAAATGTAGTTTTATACGATTTTTAAACATTTAACTAGGGGAAACTCTTTAATTAACCCAAATTCTGATGCATTTCGTGAAGTTTTGTGAAATTAATTATATAATGACATGGAAATGTTAAATACAAACAGCTTTGAGTACCAAATCTAAATACTTCAATGTCAATATTATGTATTTTGTTTGCAAAATTCTTATCAAACATTAAAAATATTCAATTTGAGTAGTAAAGGTAAGCCCACAATGTTTAAAGTGAGAGACGCATTTAACAAAGCTTTTTGACTTTCCGCCCCACACTACTCAACTCACAAATATCAAATGTTTGAAATTTAAACTTAAATTTTCAAGGGAAATTTATGAACAGTCCCGAAGCTTTATGGAATTGACACTAGGCATTAATTTCCTGTTTAGCTAAAATTTCATTGCTGCAGTTGAGAATTTAATGGTTTTTGGAACGGTAACAGGAAATCTTGGGCGTTTTCATTTTGCACGTATACTTGTGTATCTCTGTTAGAAACTGAACCAGCGATAAAAATATCACTGGCTTACATACACCCGTCAAACATTACTTAGACGACAGCCTCCGAAAGTCACAGATAAAGATTTATCATTTTGGGTACAGACGTTGAAAAAGATTTCAACCTAAGACGTATTAAGCGGTTGCCGGTGGAAGCGTCCCAATGTCCCGAAGTATCACTTGCGGTGACTTCTTTCTTTTGTGTCTTGCATTTCTCCATTCTAAAATATTATCAATTCTACTTCCTACGTGGAGACAATGACTCTAAGATACATTCGGACCATTCTGTTTTGCACTTCTTTCATTTGCTAGTCTGTGGCTGATAGGTCTCCCCAAATATTAGCGGAAATTAATGCGCGATGGCGTGGCAAGGCGTACAGACTTGTCGTAGTCTTGTCCACTACAGAAACTCGCGAGAATACGATTGGCATTTCTCTTGATCGTCAATATATGGCGTCAGTGACTTCTATAGTGGTGCTTATATTCCCATCAGGCTGACTTGTGGATACAGAGTGAAATACCCTGAAGTACTGCCAATTAAGCAAAGAATAAACAGATCTTTTGTGCCGTTGATACCTATTTTAGTGGGCTTTAAATTTTGCGGAATAAAAAGTTGAAAACATTTTTAAAATTGGCATTAAAAATCCTATTATTGACTATTAAATTGAGGTCTCGTAGCAAATTTTGAACGTAAGTCACTTTTATCAGCATCGCTACAGCATTAGTCAAATTCTGTCAGTTTTGGCGTTAAAATGTACATAAGTGGTTCCTTGTGAATGACAGACAAGACAAATTAAGCCTTTAATTTTGCATTGCTTCATAAATATCGTGTCCGAACATCTAAAGACAAATGGTAGTCTTACGTGGAAACACCAAAATCAGTTTGTGATAAATTTTGGTTCGTATGGTGTTCAAAATGCTTAACAGAACCTTACATCGAATCCGTTAAAACCAAAATCGCTGCTTCGTGTCATATCTTGGTTGCGTGCTTGGTTTGGAGATATACAGGCACGAAAAGCAACACTGTCACAACTGAAAGGAGAAATTCGAGTAATATGGTAATTTCTACAGTCATTATCTAGTTACAGAGTTTATGAATATGGATCGTTAGTGTTAAATTATCTTATACATATTAACCGAATCACAGACTTAGAAGCCCGCGGCGGTTTATCTCACATTCTTGGGCACAAAGGACTACTTTCCATACACACTGAATGTACGGCCGACAGTTAATGTAACGCGATGTAATTAGAATTGACAAACAACGTTTAGACAAAGTAAATAAAGTTTGATATCTTGCCATTCCGACAACCAGTGTTCTTGATATTATGGATGTAGCCGACTAATTATCCAGCCCAAGATTGGTCCCGTGTGAGACGCCATAAAGCCTGTCTGACCTAAACAGTGAACGCACACGGGACGGTATAATGTGTTCGTTTATTTACATGCCTGGAGGGTGGGTAGGCTAGGTGGGACTGTGTCCACTAGCACACTCACGATAATAGAGATGGTTTTGACAAGTTGGCAGATCTGGCCTTCCGTAGGGACCATCATCAAGATACTGGTTGGACACAGGCAAAAATTATCGTTGGCTAGGACCGCTCTCTGCGGAAGGTCTGCAGTAAATATTTGCCTCTGTCTCTAATGAAACTTGACAGAATCGCCCAGTAATTGGTTTACAATATTCTCAATCATGATTGATAGACCATTGGTCCAGCGATCTCTGTTCAGTTCTGGCAGAGAATTGAGATTCTTTGATGTACCGAATGGCTCGAGTTGGCCTTATAGCTCCGACAGTACATTCAAAAGCTAAATATGAAAATTATTTTACAAATATGGCATGATCAAAGCTTTACTAAATCGCTTTTGAAAATTTTTTAAATATTTTTTTTGCGATTCATTCACCATTTTGAAATTTGAACTAAATATTTGAGAAAGCAAAACCGTTCGTAAAAGCCTGATTTAACAAATTACTAACGGAATAAATCAAATACATTTATGTCTTTTTTCAACTGAATGTTAGGGGAAAGTCTATAAACAGTATTTTCGATACACAAAAAATATTCAAAAGTCTTTATATATACTTTTGTATTTTCAAACGTTTAAATGAGTATCAATCCATCTATTTCGCGTTTGCCTTCAGGATATATGACGCGACTGAAATTCGCGAACTGAGAGTCACGATCTCGATGCTTTGTCTTCAAAGAATCCCCTCGGATTAAAAGTCTATTAATTTTTAGTCGGATGTCGCGGAAAATCGCCGCATGTTTGAGGAAATTGAAGGGGGAAAAAATGTAACCAGCTTTATGCTGGCTGTCTGTCTGTCCACTTGTCGAGATAACATCTGTCCTATTCTAGAGAAATAGCTTCATGCTGCGAATCGAGGCCACTATCTATACCGGCATCTGGTACAATAAATGAAATTGTGTCGAGATGAGAGTAAAATGGCAAACCCTTGGTACTAGTCTTTGTAAAACCGTTTCCCTGTCTGATTCTAATTAGATGTCCTATGCAACTTTCTGACAGAGGTGCTGTTGAACCACTTTCATGTTCTACATGGAAATCATCCTCAATTCCATAACCTCGAATTTGAGAAAAATTGTCTGCACATAAAATACTTTCTACCACTAACGAGATTCACCGGGGATCTTGCCAACCGGGACTTACTTTTGTGCTCCCTGCCTTTTCTTCACAAGTCTTTATCTTTCTGGAATTGCAAAAACGTGGGGGACGTTTTCATGCTTCATATTCTGTTCCTTTGTCGTTATTCAGTAATATGATCATTTTCTATTTTGTAATGCCGACCTTTACATATCTATGTCTCTGGAATTGCATTGACTTGCGAGAGGTTTTGTCGTTACAATTCACTGATGTAATAATTTGTGCTTTTGGCCTTTTTTTCTGTGCTCCCAGTTTTTTCTTAAAAAGTCTAAGTTTCTGGAATTGCAGGGACTTGGGAGAGGTTTTGTCGTTACAATTCACTGATATGGTCATTTGTGCTCCGAGCCTCTTTGTCTGTGCCCACAGCCTCTTCTTTACATGTCTATGTTTCTGGAATGGCAGTGACTTGCGACAAAATTGTCGTTACAATTCACTAATATGATCTTTTGTGCTCGGGGCCTTTTTTCTGTGCTCCCGGCCTTTTCTTTACAAGTCCATTTTTCTGGAATTGCAGTGACTTGAGAGAGGTTTTCATGCTTCCAATTCTTTTACTTTTTGTCGTTAGAATTCACTAATGTGATCTTTCGATTCAAATTTGTGAAATAACTCTGTGTGTTGTGCAGTAAACAACCAATCTCAACGTCCCGTTACGAAAACTAAAAAAATATGGTATCAGTTTTTAAATAAAAACAGGAAATAAAGGAAAGACAAATTCTATGAAAGTAATCATGAATTTCTGCAATAATCTTCTATGTGACAATTCCGTGCCGGTTATTTTTTTTATTTTTGTTATCTGTTTTCGGATTACCTTGGCATCGACTACGACGTTCCATGTTCCTGTTTGGCTTCTGCAATCTCAACACGGATGTAAATAAGTCGGAAAAGTTTTTCCTTCTACAGCGTTTCGCTTTTAATTAATTTTGCAAATATTCTTTCTTTCCTTTTTTATTGTAGAGAAACAATGTCTTAACCGGGATTTGAACTCGGATCTAGCAGGCCGAGCACTGAACCGAAAGAGCTAAAAAAATTATAGATATATATACATCAAAACCCTCATTTTGAGCAGATAAGTCATTTTTCAAGAAATGAAGGAATTGGAACGATGAAAACTATAAAAGTATAATTCATTCTGTTTGATTTTTAAAAATTGATTGTTATTTTATCTTTGCCATACGTAAAATTGTACTGCAATGCAATTTTTGTTTGAGAGAGAAAGGTAGTGTAGAAACCGAAGAATCCAGATCTGTAAAAACTTTAATCGCCCTCTTGAATTGCCAATAAGAATACGAAAGATAGCATCAAATCTGTTTTCATATTTGATGCATGACTTCTACTTGATGCAATTCATTTCTGGATGACCATCATAGCACGAATCATGCAGTGAGATAAGGAAATTAGACCGACTTGATTTGTGTGGACAACTTAGACAGAATTGTCCAAATAAAACATCGCCTTTGACACGAGAATAAACGAGATTTGATTTAAGTAGGTTTGATGTAAAGAGCTAATCTGGAAGTTTGCCGGCACGGACTTGATTAGGTATTTTTCTTCAAGTCTTGGCCTCTTGCCCGGACATTTAATACACGCTCAAGACAAGATGAATTAGGCACTGTAGCCAATCGTCTGGCGAAGAAATCATGTTTTACAAGCGCCAGGAATCGCTAGCGGAAAAATGGTGGATAATTTCAAGTGATCCATCTCCTTCTCTGAATCAAATCATGTTCATTGTGGCAATCCATAATCTCAAGCCATTACAGCTGTCCGTGGACCCGGAATTATCTAATGGTGGATGGACTCTCGCTCAATAAGATGGGCGGAATTTTTCATATTTTGACAAGCGCTCGTTTAGAAGATTAGTAATACTAGTCATTGCCATGTTTATCTGTAGTTAGCTTGTTCCTTTGTAATCACCCGGTCTGTAAGCACGCGATGTTCATACCCACTCCCCCCTTCATCTTATCAGCGCTTCGGTTAGTGATATCGATATTGGATATAAACTTTGTTCAATCGATAAGGGGAAGAATTTAATTCCGTGCTAAAGTCGTTACAATAAGAGTCAATTGCGCAAACCATTTTGATAATTTTGAATCCATAAATATCATAATTCGTCTGTACCCATTTGAATTATGATCATTGGATAACTTTAAATATGTTTTTTAACTGAAATTTTATTTCCAGTTCCCTGAATAGGGGGGGGGGGCTACGTATCTGTTCCTCTGATTATTTGAATTGAAATCGCTCTGTGTATTTTTTCTAATTCAGAAAATAGAAAATTAAAATGCGGATGTTTTTGGACTAACCTAAGAAGTTGAACATTTTGAAGTTGTAAGATTAACATATCTTTAAGTGAAGCCTAGGCTGGAGTTCTATTAAAGACATCTGGAACATCCGGTGGAGTCTGTACCCCCCTTAAACCACATGTTCACCCGGTTTGGTTTTTTTTCGCCAGACTTAATGACAGCATTCAGTACACTGACGTGGAGGACAATTTCACCCGTGCTAAAGCCTGCTGTGCTAAGACTTCCAAGACGAGACATTATTTTGCTTGATACAAGATTGGTTTTAATTGATTGTTATGATCGTCAACAATAAAATATCATGTTAACCTATTAAATTTAATATTTAGTTGACTGATACAGATTGTATCAAGTTTGTCAATATAAGTCAAATGATTATTTGAAACATTTGTCAACAAAATATATTACTTATATTTTATTGACTAAGAGTTGGATGGATTTGTTTGTTCGCATTTATATTGGAAAAAGAAAGTATGTCTTCCGGAAATTTATTAAAAGCCGATCTTACCTGCGTCTCATTTAGAATTGAAAAATTATTATCCGCCGAAATTAAAAGCACAACAAGACCAAGCGAGAAATGGTCGATTAATGTGTTTTATTGTTGTTTGGAAAATCTAGACAATTTGTAAAAACATTTTGACACTATTTTTAAAATGTAAGATCTCATTGTAGGAGGCCTACAAAAGAAATGTAACCGTGAGTGGTTAGTTGCATTGTTGTTTGAAGAGTTTTGAGAATCCCAGACAGGAGTTTAGATATCGGTTGAAAAGATTTACCATAGCTACTACAGTACTCTTTACGTTAGGTAGAGCTCTCCCCTATACTGGTGAGGCTATCACGTTATACGAGGGTTCACTTTCCACGGGACTTTTAAAATAAATCCAATTTTTTGATGGTGGTTTTAGCGTAGCGTGACGCTTGTCTGTTCTACCCACACTAAACATGATCCTTAGCTGATCGTTCATGTCGCGGAGAAAGCGCTCGATGGCTGTCTGGAAGGACTCATCCAAGACCTTAGCAAAGCAATTGATCCCAAGACAAGCTAATCACTGGTTGAAGTATCAGTTTCAATTCTTGACAAGGCGAACCCATGAAGGCATTGGTAGCTAATTTCCTTAAGTGTGGCGAAGTTTCCAAGTGGCATTGTGGCTGCAATTGGCTTTGCTATTTGGATTGTTTGGGCACGGGTATGGACGTGTCTCCATCGCTCGCGGGCAATCGAGGGTACAGAACTGTGGGTTTTTACACTAATCAGAATTGCCAGATCTAATTTAATTGAGAGTAAATTTCATCGATCAAACTAGACGTTCGTTGAAGTCTATTTGCTCGTGTGTTTACAAAGATAACTGTAACCGAGCGAATCTCAACAGAGTCTCTTCACATCTCGGACAAAACACGAAATCTTTGATTAACCAAAGGACCTACGCTCTATAATGAATGCGCATCACTAAATCAAATCGCAACTTGTTGGAATAACTCATATACTGGCAGCAAGGATGGGGGAATTTGTATGATAGGAGTTTGTGACGTTCGATGATAAGCGCAGCCTCAAAATGAAAACCCATAGTTAATTGTTGTTTCAAGCAATACGAAAATAGAGATCTGTGTAATAATAAACCACGATCGTTAAGTCACGAGGCTCTGTAGCTCAGTCGTTTGAGTTCTGGTCCTGTTTACCAGAGGACAGGGGTTCGAAACCCCGTGTGAGCACGCAATTTTTTTATATATATATTGTCATAATTATGCGGCATGTAAATTTTGTACACATTTGTTTTTTATTTTGTTTTTTGTTTACACAGAAGCCTTCAAGCCAGACATCCAGTCTGGCTGTTAATAATGCACACATTGAATTATTTTCACTGAAGAAATTAGAGATAAAATATAACGTCGGGAATTTAATTTGTGCATATGCCTTGTCTTGTAACGTGTTGCAATATTTTAGCAGTAATATTATTGTAATTAATTCGACCAATGTATCTTCGGAATGCTTTGAACCTCTCTTGGGAATCTCTTGGCTAAAAGTGAAAACGAAAAAAATTCCGTGGATTCAAAGTATCCAACAACGAAAAAGGATATCGCAAGAGGATTGTTCCATTTGTTCTGTGACGGACGTGAAGGGGTCTTCTAGTTATTGCCTGGACAAAAGATCTGTGGTGAAAAACCCTCTAAAACAAATTGCCCGTTAAAGCTATTACACGCAATTACAAATTCCTAGGCAAGTTTGGCTTGGAATAATTGACGGTTTGACCGCTTATGAAAATATGAATTAATCCCCGTTGAATTCAACAAAATGACTCATCGACGGGGATGGCAGTTTGACGCTTTCGAAGTAGTTCGCTAAATCCGCTCTCCCGTTTCGGATCAGTGGATGGAATACATATTTCAGGTCTCGCATGTCCACAGTTCAACCGTTGTATAATAACAAAATGGACAACACCGTTTACTATAGTTGAGGTTTATTTACTAAGGTTAACATACTGTCCGGGTCGCTATACATATAACTTATTGGTCCCTTTAACGTTGATAATGGAAACTATGAGAGGTCCTGTGTTGGAATTAATGGTGATTCTGTTCCTTATTTTATAGGTCTTGAGATATCATTCTTCATATAATTATTGTTTCCACCATTAATATACTTGAACACCTGGGTAACGTCATGCTTCTCAAAGTTCCACTGATAAATCTAGACAAAGAGAAATGTTTTCTACAATTATGTTAATACTATGCAAACATTTTTTATTCAATAAATGTGGGGATTTTACAACCGGGTCTGGGCAGAGTAGATATGTCTATTCACATTAATGCTGTTTACGGAATCTTATTTTCTTTTCTTGAATTGTGATTATCCCTGACGTTATCTGTAAGGAAGACGTAACTTTCAATTAATCATGTAACTTAAATGGTGTTTGTATTTAGACAAATCTGCTTTGTTTTACATCAATTTTCGACCATTTCTGGAAGTTATCAGTCTGTATTATTTTATATCGCCGGCAATCGAAGGCCTACTTTTCTGTTCACTGAATATCGCTTTAATTCCCATGTGGCTGGCTGATATGGCCATTTATTATCGGGATATTCTTTCGCTTGACGTAAGCCATATTTCCGTGGCTACTTTTACGTGTGGGTGAATACCGTTTTAGCGACTCTATGAGGTAAAGCCACGGGATGAGAAACAACAGGCGTGAAGATACATTAGTAACCCTAGCAATGGAAAAATGGAATGGCATAATTCCTACCAAGGTGCCTTCTTGGTTATTACACGCTCTGAATTTTCTGTTGAATATAAATTTGTACTTTCCGTGTTTTTGTTTTTCGGGGTGGGTGTGTGGGGGCGTGGTCAACACTGATGGACACACACACACGCAAACATAAGCACAGAGGAATATATATTTAATTTAAATATGTACTTCTAAAGTCTGTTACGTGGGCAGTAGAGTCGGGGGGGGGGGGGGGGGGGGGG
>JARFOD010076825.1:0-19455 GCA_031763545.1 Mopalia muscosa
TAAACCAGTAAAACTTTGTAAGCTATACTTTTGATTATATCGATAATAGGAAAGTCAATGCTGAGGTCTCAAGTTGATCAAGTAGGAATGAATAAATCCACTAAAAGGTGGTCATCCCCTTCAAGGTCAAAATGTGTTATTTTTTATTATTTATTAATAAGAAAATACCCTGCTTTTAATGACAAAATAATACAAAAAATCCAATAAGAAGTCATTTGAATGTAAGTTTGAAAATTGTAATTCATTACAATCCCTGTGTACAGCCAGCTGAATTTGGCCGGATTTCTTGCACTTCATTTTTGTTGACATGCAATTTTTCAACCCAGTTTTCTTTTCAAAAGTCAAATGTTCGTAATTCATTTTAGGAAGATTGGTTTAAAAGGGAACAAGGCTGAATTTATGAAATTTGAAGGACTCTTTTTAAGATAAATATGTCAACAACAAGCATGTTGAATTTCATGGATGTAGCTTGAAAAATTGCATGACAACAAATGAAGTGCTAGAAATTGGGCACTTCTGTTTGGAATTTGGGTATATTTTTGTCATTAAATGCAGAATAAAAATGTGAATTTCTTATAAACAAATAAAAAATATATACAAATTTTTGCTTCGGAGGGGTCTTGTACTGAGTGAATAAAATACAAGTGTTTAACTAAGTCAGAAGCTATAAAATCCTTAAAGGCTTCATGTTCAGTTTACTTCAGTTGACTAAATTTTATGTAACACAGTTTAGATACAATATTGCCTAATACTTTCTGTACTTTTGTATGAATTCGAGTGTAGATGAAAGTCCTTCGTGATACTCGAGATTCAGGATATTATGTGTTGCAAATGACATGGTTATTAAATCCAATATACTTTCAACATGTTCATTGGCAATCTTCTTTTCCACAACCAAGAAGTACTTTAGACGTTCACCACCTGATGAAGGGAAAGCATAAAGGTTGAGTCTACTGTTTGCAGCTGGAATATTATACACACCAATAGAACAGATTATCTTTCTTTCGTTTCATGAAATTTGATTAATAGATCAATTTGTTTAACCTGAAATCTATGGTCTCTATTCTAAGTTCTTTTTGTACTGTATACCCACACAAGCCAGGTTTCTTGAGGGGTTGACTCCCAGAGGCTTGGCCCCCATGCATTGTTTTCATGATTAGTTTAGATTGTGACATCTTAGGAATTTTATCATCAAATTTATGATCATTGCAAATTGCTTGTGTTGTTTTACTGTAAGTGCGATACAAAGGGAGATAAACAAAGGGAGATAAAACAACAATATTGTGAAGAACGTCACTGCTTTGTGTGTACTCACACACACTGTCTTATTACAGTTTCAACGAGCATATTTCATAATAAAAATTGAGTCAGAATGTATGTTCATATTGTCATTTGTTAGTATAAAACAGTACGTACATCAAACCCCCCTAAACTACTAAATAGTTCATTTAGCTATTATGTTATAGAAACAGTAACAACAACAACAGCAACGTCTTTCCGCGATCCACATGGAGATGAGTTTTGGATAATGCCTATAATTTCTCGTCAATTACTGAACCGAAAATTATGAAAAAAATAACATAATTCATTCTGTATTTGAAGAAAATTATGGTATATTTAATATATAATTAAAATCGTCCCTTTTTAAAATACCAAAATGATGATATGCCTTTAACGAAATATCAATTTGCAATTAACTGCATGTTTTAAAAAAAGAGCTTTACATATTTGTACACTGTAGGTCTTTATAGCTCAACATTAATTTCCCTTGTAAAATATTTGAGTTATGCAGAATAACAGTTTTGCCTTTGATATACATTACGCCGTTGTATTCTTGCATTAAACATGTGTAAAATAACACTGATCAAAAGAACTGTTTATTATAAGCAGTGAAATTACCTGGTATTTTTTACACTAATTTTTGTTGCAGATTTACTTATGTTTTGTGTTTTTGCAGCGAGTTTTGTGGATTACAGTAACTCATTGTGATAAAACAGCATGCACGTGTAAACCAACAACATACTTCGCTGTACATTAGTTTACAGGTAATTCCGCTGTCGATTTTTACAGCTTGTTTCCGGGTAAAAAATACATGCTTTTTGCAGTGTATGTGTTCTGCGTTCGAGTTAATGTTAGAAACATATTTAACAAACAACTGATCAGAAAGCAAGCTCAATTTTACACGAATCATGTCTCGTCCATTTTTTTTTAAACGTTCATCCTGTTTTATTACTAAATATTCGTGGGGCAGGGAACGGTTT
Organism: Mopalia muscosa; assembly: GCA_031763545.1. Lineage (NCBI taxonomy): Eukaryota > Metazoa > Mollusca > Polyplacophora > Chitonida > Mopaliidae > Mopalia > Mopalia muscosa. Next base: position 2,262 of record JARFOD010076825.1, read on the forward strand.
CCTGGTTTACTGAACCCTAAATTCACTCAGGGCAGTACAACGTTCGAGGTTTCCACGTTTCAAAAACACAAATCAAAAGGTTGTCAATGCAACTTCGAAGGAGGACATCATAGTGAAATGTATGTTATGAATTCTGGACTATAGTGTGAACATTGCCCCAATAGGCCACTACTTTATAACGAAACAAATACAAATGAACAAAACAGTTCGAATATATTGCAAATAATTCTGTTTTAAATGATTCTGCAAAATTTTACCATTATCAAAAATAGTCTTCTAATTTAAATGTTTTAATCATGTTTCCTCTGGTGTAGGGATCATTTCTTAGCATTATGACTTTTAAACAAAACTTTCTCAAAACAGTCTTAACCTCTATATTTAATGCCTTACATTTTTTCAAGGATTCTCAACTTTCGTATGTATTTTCCTCTCAAAGCTCTTATCAATAAAGGGAGGTAACTGTTGTGTGTTATACCTATATGTGATAAAGAGTTGTCCCCCCTATTATATTGCGAGTGATCTTGCCTGATAACGTGTACCGGAATTCTTATCAAAATATTGTAAAAATCCAGAGCAAATACGACTTTTAAATCTGTTGCAAGCCAAATTTTCCATATTTTGTTCAAGACAGTAATAAGGTACATGTATTGTGTTGAATAACAATATTACTGAGCATCGTCTATTAAGACCAGTTTCCGAATATATATCAACACTAAGTGCTGACACAACACTTAAAATGCTTCAATTTGTAACGTGTCAATTAAACACTACAAGAGCAGTCATTGCTCGCCCTCTTCCAAGCAGTTAAAAATAACCAACATACAGAGTGGAAACCTCTCTTACGTATCTCTTTGTTGTTTCGCGTTTTAGCTTTAATCAAAATTTATTTAATTTCGGAGAATCTTTACTCGGATTAACTAGGATTGGTCTGTTTTGCTCTGATCCATTTTAATTTCAAACCAGGAAAATCTTAAATCGTCTATAAATAAAAACTAACAAACCATAATGTTGCAGGTATAACAAATTCAAGAGGAAACAATTAAAGCAATTTATGCACACAAAAAACGCCCTCAACTTCCGACAGTTGTTCTGTTGCTTTGTGTGGTCAACTTTAATAATATTATTGGCCGGCCTAATGCATTTGATTTCGAACTCCATTAGGAGGAGACACGTTAAAATAGATAAACACAATCCACATGCTATTGGTTCAAAAACATAAGCTACACACAACATTTGTTTGAGAGTTTCTTATGCGAACAAACCCATGGTATTCACACAATAACCACAGCAAAGATATGCGTTATTATTCAGTGTCTTTATCAAGGTTTTTTTTCTCTTTGATATCGGAAATACGATTAACTGTGAATGAAATGCATTTTATTTTTACAAAAGCAAATTAATTATCATTGACATGTTGTTTTTTTTTGTGTTTTTTTTTAGTTTTTTTTTTGCAATTTTCAATAACAAAAACAAATTGTTCCCTTCGGTATGGGTGTCTCGTGTAAAATTTTCTGCGTGTTTTAATGGTGTTGTTTAAGTACTCAAGTGTAATATGTTCGAAATTGTGTTTATCTAAAATCCTGACACCATGCATCAGCAAAAACTGCTGCTATGGTATTTATGATAAGCCGCATACATGCGCATTGATCAGCAAATCATATTATGTTTATCCGTTTACAAAAGTTGGGGTTTCTTTCCCATCTGACGCACTGCTAGGGACATCGATGAAGTCATGGCGGATGAGGCGTTCCAGAAAGCATATATAAATTCTTTTTTTCAGTCTGAATTCAAGTGTGAATGAAGATTTAGCTTAGAAACGACAAATTGACGATTTTGATTGGATAAATAAAATGAACCCGATTCTGGCCATCCGCGACACACGAACCACATTTTAATAGGGGCTTTTTTCACTAAATTTGTATACAGAGATAGTCGCTGATTAGGGAATGTAAGCCGTATAGCAAGAATGAGAAATTAAACTAACAAAATTAATTCGAGGGTTAGTCTGAACATGCATACATTTAATTAATTACATTGACTGGTTGTATGTAATAGGTCTTTGTTCCCTCGAGCACACACTCCAAACATACACTGGTGTTTCCGTAATAGATACCAGTGAATTCGGGATCGCAGCGAGCAGGCTGTCGACCAGATATCATATCCCCTCCCCCTACCCAGGGGCGTCATTATCTTTCCTCTCGTGTTTGTTGTTCTAGCTCTTTTTTGTGTTTATCAAACAGTCCGGCATAAATAAGCCCACCAGCAGTGTAGGTTTAAAGCTTTTAGATGGCGGATAATGGTTTCGGTGAACAAGATTGGGTGTCAGCCATCAAGTTACCTCTCTCCATCTCAAGCCAACGCTAAAACAAAGACGGTAGAACTGTTCTCGGTGTACACTTTATATAACAAAACAGTCTGTACATCATCAGTAGAGCTTGTTTAACGCCCTGCTTAACAGTATAGAATGTATATGAATGTATATGAATAGTGCATCGTTGTTGATTTGATGGAAACCGGTCACCGTAGTCCCGCAAAACCTTTCTTTTTTACCTCTTTGAGATATTATATGTTGTCATACTAAGCTACGGCGAAACTCCAATTGTTAAAACGATCGTCTTTCAATGAATTCGAACAATTCTCAGCGCCAGTGGTGACATAATGGCTTGAACGTCTGAGTTGTTATACCATTATCAATTGTTTAGCTCTGATTGGTCAAAATTATATCACGTGATATTAAACAAGCACAAGACGTTGGAAAGTTTATGCCGATACCGAGCAATCATAGTAATGTTACACACTAGTGTGTGGGACATTGAGAATTATCATTTTGCCTGTCGAAGTTTAACTCTTCTTTGGTCAGGTGAAACCATACTCTAGTAAGCAGACGTCTATCGATTTCGGAAAGGATTTTTCATGTCAATTACATTTCGCGGATGTTTACCAGTGATGAAATTTTCCCAAACAATAGAACCAATACATTCGGTATGACAAATCTAGTTCTGGAGGCTTACAATAATCCAAAAAAAGCAAAGGTCAGGTGAATCGTTCGATCCATGGTGACTTCATAAACACTATTTGAATTTATGATTGATTTATACGAATATTATGAACATAAGTTTAATCTATCGAAATATATTACTGAAATGAACATATAGGTTTTACGAAAATTATTACACGGAGCGATTTTATTCTGTCATCATCCGTTAGGTGTATACTATGCCACGCATGCGCAGTGTATTGCTGGGCTGTTCACGTAACATACACGGTTTGCTTACTTTCTCACACACACAACCCGAGCTTATAATCTCCGCTGTAATCCGCTGCGGACAGTTCCGACATAATGTTGAGGTGATAACAAATGACCATAACACCCAGATTCCCGGAGTATAAATTGTTAGAATATTGTATACTTTGGTTGCATGTATTTATAATAATCTCATAATCGCAATGTTGGGGCCTTAAGGAGTGTATTCTCAGACGTACGCTGGTAAGTTAATCTTGCGTGAGCCAGTCTGTAAATCCCTTGTCACAATCTATAAGTTTGCTAGGTAAACATTTCCGATGGTCACTTGTGAGCTCCATAAGATAGACGTCTACAGTGTACGTCAGTAATCCTTAGCCTAGGCTGGAGAAACAGAGCAGCGAATTCCTAACTTTCGGTAACTGTCAAATTCGATAGATACGTGTTAAGGTTAAAACATTTTTTTTCTGCAGCACTGTTCTTTAAATGAAACGAATCAGGAAAAGTTACGCTACTGCTGTTTATACTAACAGTGGATTACTTAAAAGTCGAACACAAAAATCCACAAGTGAAATTGTTACTCAGTGGGACATTTAGCACTTTGAGTTCAGCAGACACCAAACTGACAGGCCTGTATTTACCTACAGTCCACCTAAAAGCAAACAGTTTGTTGTTCTGGTGGGTAAATATGTCAGGAGAGGTCTCTCAATGATCTTCTAGGTGGAATGCACTTTCTGGTGATGATGGTAATGGTGATTCGAGTATACCCACTGTGCCAAGTCCTCATTTATTGTAGTACGACGTTAAACACTAATCAAACAAACAAACAAAATCATTTATTGTTATTTTATCTAGTGTCCCGTTATTGTAGGCTACTGTTTCTTAGTTAGAAATATAGTTATAATATATCCAGACAGCATAGCCGTTATACTATTTTCCCAAAAGTTTTCTGTTATATCACAGTTTGAAGGTCATTCTATTCTTCTGCAGATGTCTCGGTTAGAATGTTGGGAATTCCTGTTCTTCTTGACACAGTATTGTTTAATAGTTTCGAGTTACAATATTGTTTAATTCTTTGTGAGTGGAAGTATTTTTTAAATTCTTTTTGAGATACAGTATTGTTAAATTATTTGTGAGTAACAGCATTGTCAAATTCCATTTGAAATACAGTATAAATTATCGTATTGTTAAATTAGTTTGTAGTTACAGTATTGTAAATTTTAAGTTATAGTTTGTTTATTTCTTTATGAGTTACGATATTGTTAAACTCTTTTTGAGTCACAAAATTGTTTAATAATTTTACCAAAAGTATCGTTTAACTCCTTTTAAGTTACAATGTGTTTTATTTTGTGTTACAGTGTTGTTTATATCGCTGTGAGTTACAGCATTGTTTTTTTCCTTTAAAGTCACTGTATTGATTTTTATTTTATTTTTTATTTTTTTATTTTTTTTTTTTAGTTACAGTATTTTTTAATTATTGAAGTTACTGTATTGATTAATTTCTTGACAGTATCGTTAAATTATTTTTGCATTACAGTATTGTTCTATTCTTTCTTTTTTATTCTTTTCAGTTACATTATTTTTTACTTCTTTTGCAGTTACTGTATTGTTAATTCTTTTCGGATGACAGTATTGTTTGAAAGATATTCCTTTATATCAAATTTATGATCGAGGGGGGATTCGGATTCATTATTGTTCATACTTTCGTAGTGTTTAAGTAGCGCAGAGCTGTATAAGATAGTCAGAGAGATACATATATAAATTAAGCATCAGCTAAAACGTAATATGCCTTCAGTAACTCCAATGTAACTTATGTTATTATTGACATTCTTGTTTACCTGCAATGAAATACATTTGACCAGTAATAAAACTCGTTAAGCAATCGTTACAATCATTCAAACAAACAAAGCTTAAATAGTAAGACATGACGACTGTTATGGATGTACAACTTCTGAATATAATTGTACATCCATAACAGTCGTCATGTCTTACTAATTCACCAGCTTCTAAATGCCACTCAAACAAGAAAGCTTAAATACATTTACCACATATGAAATAGATTTAACAACCAGAATTTCTTCAAAACTGATTTAAAGATTGTATGTTTTCAATGGTTTTGATCCGCCACAACTAAACTTTTGTAAACCGAAATGCCAAGGGAATGCAAATGGCGACATAATACATTCTGCTATAATACAACAATAAAATTATTAAAATAAATAAATTAGTAAAAACATCTAATTCTCGAACAAGTGTCTTTGTTTTGGTTGCTTATAATAACAGGTTTTTTCTGTTTGCCAAGTTGGGAAACACACACTAGGCATATTTGACGTATAAATTGATGCATCGATGTTGTATATATGGTGACACATTTTGATACTTGAACAGATTTCCGTTATTTTCCAATTTAAACCAAGAATTTAGAGTCTTGTCTCGTCGCATTTTATTAGTCACAATTAGGGCGGGAGGGGGCGAGATCTTGGGGCCATGTCTTTGGGAGAAATTTTCGCTCCATTTAACCCGGTTAGTGGGTGAGTTCTCCGGAGTACGTTATCGGAACGGACGAAAATAATTGATGGAAGTTCAAAGGTCGAGTTAACCTTGGTGAACACGCTGGATTATGTCAAATGTATTGAATTTTAATCGATTTTGTCACTGTTTTACATTCCGCCGGCAAAATATTCATATCCCTATTTTAACATGGACGGCTTCTCGGCTCTGTCTACAAGGGTAATGGCAATATAGTAAATAAGCCGACGGATCTGATTTTCTTAGCTTACTGGTTCCCTAGTCAGACCTACCTAACCGTTGTATTCTAGAGTATTTTATACACATTATGTATGTTAAATACACCAGTAAGCCATCAAAGTACACAACGAAAGTATAGTTCTGTGTTATGCTATAACAAAAAATATACACAAAATGGTAAGAAAATAATCCTAAAAACAAATGTTTACACGTAAACTTCTTCTAGGGTAGGCAGGTCTGTCTAGTATAAGAAATGATAGTATTAAGAATTGTTTCTGTTGAACCCGTGTGTTGTTTGAGTGTATAAGTGTTACATTACAATGTTTATTCAACAAACTCAACCAATCCCAGTATACCAATCTATTGAATGTTGTTATCATCAAGTACCATCTAGCTTTTCAACCAGACTGCAACATTGGGATAGACTCCGCCATCACTATTTTTCCAGGAAGCCACTAGGCCGGGTTCTACTTTTAGCTACAGTTAGGGAAAACGCTACCATCTAGCTTTTCAACCAGACTGTAACTTTGGGATAGACCCACGCAATCACTATCTTACCAGGAAGTTACTAGGCCGGGTTCTACTTTTAGCTACAGTTAGGAAAAAAGTGCCATCTATAGCTTTTCAACCAGACTGTAACTTTCGGAAAGACCCACGCCATCACTATCTTACCAGGAAGTTACAAGGCAGGGTTTTACTTTTAGCTATACAGTTAGGGAGAAAGTACCATCTAGCTTTTCAACCAGACTGTTACTTTGGGATAGACCCACGCCATCACTATCATACCAGGAAGTTACGAGACAGGGCTCTACTTTTAGCTACAGTTAGGAAAAAAGTACCATCTAGCTTTTCAGCCACACTGTAACTTTGGGATTATCTGCGTAATCACTATCTTACCAGGAAGTTACGAGGCAGGGTTCTTCGTTTAGCTACAGTTACGAAAAAAGGCAGCTGCTTAACAATTTGAAAATGTGTAACGTGGGTCAAGGTAAAGTGGACAATTTTTTGATTTAAGAATAAATAAATTTGTCATCATCTTTCAAAAAAGAATTGTGTTGATCCATAGCTGAATGGCATCATAACGTAGTCCCGGTGTATTGATACTGCTGGTATAAGCCATTTTTAAAATGGTCCTGGTTTATGATCGACCGGTCTATACGCGCTAGTCACGGAGGTAAGACAGCGACCGTTTTAATCAAATGAGAGCTAGGTATATATTTCTATGAGTAAAACTTGAGTTTATGTTCGATCGGAAGTGGATTGGCTTTGTGAATCAATCGTTTGTGTCATAAAAGCATTTTTGTTGTTGAAGTACTGTAATCTCTCTTCCCTCCTCAAAATAAAATTGGCTTTGACGAGAATTGTCACATAGTTAACGCCAAATGTGTCTTAATTTACCAGCAAAAAGAGAGAAGTATTGTACCAATTCGATCCAAAGGCTGTGACTGAGAAATAAACAAAAAACAAAGTTGCACTATATCTTACCGTATCACTCAGTTGTATTAATCAGAAAGTAGTCCTTGACAGCCGATTGAGCTGTTAAACCACACACACCGTTAGCCTCTACTTAAAAGGCCAGTACCTTACTTGGAGTCAAAGTATCGGCGAAAAAGAGAATGATTTGGTCGCTATTGTAGAACGGCAATAGTTCAACCAGTATTAAAGACTGAAAAGGGGGTTTCTTCTAAACAAGGACAGGTTTTGAATTCGACGTGGAGACATCCAGGTTTGGGCCTGTGTTTCCGTAACATATACGAGTGGGCTCAAGATCGCTGTAAGCAGACGGTCATCCAGTTACCATATTCACTCCCCCTACATGGGAGACATTATCTTCCCTTTCCATGTTTGTTGTTTTTGCACTTTTTTCTGTTTATCAAACAGTCCGGCATAGAGTAGCCCACCGGCAGTGTTGGTTTTAAGCTTTTAGATGGCAGATATTGGTTTCGTTGAACAAGATTGGGTGTCAGCCATCAAACTAACTCTCGAATTCCCAAGCCATCGACAAAACAAAGTCAACAGATTAGTTTTTGATGTACACGGTAGTGAAAATACATTTGTACATCATCGTTATCAGTTGTTAAACTAGTACTCAACGCTATTAAACTTATATGGCGAATTTTCATTTCTGGTATTTTGTGGAAACACAGGTAGACAATATATAGATCCTTACAGCTATCCCAGCACTGGTCACCAAAAACTAGATTGTTAAATTATGTTCTTGAACGAATAATATAGACGACATTGGGGCGATATGACTCTCACAAAGTTATTTGTACCGACTGAAGTGCAGCCGTTATTTTATTTTTTTTATAAGTGACTGATTTTTCCATAAATTGCCATATTGTCTAATTCCCCTACATGTTTTGGTTATATCATACCGAATTTCCCGGCAAAGTGCCCGGTTACTCTTCATTGCTTAAAGTGATACTCCCAGCTGAAATGAACCCTATATTCCTTGAAAGGTTACCATTAAATATACTTAAATATGGTATCGATATATCTGTAACCCCACATTCCTACGACCACTAGCGGCTGACATTTTGGGCGTGGCCAGCTCTGTTCTGACGTCACGCGACTAACACTCTTTTGTGTTAAGGGTTAATAACATGTGTGAACCAATGACCTATATATGTGAACTGTCAAATGTTTAAACAGTCGACTATACTGGTCTCGTGACGTAGGCATTTTTTTTTTAAAGAATGACATCTGATTGGTTAATATTTTTCTTTTATAGCAAACGGCTACAGTAACCCCGAGCGAAGTAACGCAAAAGAGATGCGGTCCAAAATGAAGAGGATATTACACAGCAAATTTTGAATACCACACATATTGCTTGAGTGAGTGGTGAAAGAGATGACTCAATAGACGCGAAGCGCCATTAGATGACGTCCCGTTATGTTTAAGTTAAATGCTTGATGTTACTTGGTTTTGCAAAACACGCAGATATAGCATTTCAATCCACCATACAAACCTAGCGGGATTTCTCGTTGTTGCGATATCACCACTATGTGCACAATATATTCGAGGGGCGAGTGAACATTTGCTATTTTTAATGGTGTTTGGGACATAGACATTATCAGCAGGATTGCACGTCGTTGCACCATGGGTTTCTTGTTTGTAAATTAACAGCACGTGTAAGTTAATTGAATAACTCGTGTTGAGCGAAAAACGAAATTACACGGAGTCAAAATAATTGGTTTCTTCATTATAAATCGGCAGTATTACATTTATTTGTGTTGTATTCCGTATGCTGTGTCAGTGTTAGGGTGTCGCGTTACAATGTTTATACAACATACTGACACAACCACAAACTAAAGAAAATTTGATCTATTAATCATTAAAGCAAACAATAACAATGGTGAACTAATTTGAAAGGCGTTTTGTAACTACTGTTATATAAAATTAGTATTACATCTTTTTACCTTTACGGATAGGTCATTGGTGCAAATCTACTTCTTTCAAAAATTAATGTGTTAAAAGTATATTCGTGTCGTCTTATGTGATGAGAAATAATGGTTAAAAAGTTTTTGTTTTTTTTTTAATTTAACACTTTACATGGTTCTTGTGTAGATATTTGCTGCTGTGGCAAACGAATTATAATCATTGTCTATTTTAAATAAGTGCCCCATAATTAATCTATCGAGTAGATCCTAAAGATAGGAGAGGATCCCCGTAATACTAGTGGGTTGAAGATCCCGGTGTGCATGACGCCATCCTGACATCATACCACCCCCCTCCCCCTCCCCCCCGCCAACGTCACTCCCCCGCCCCCACCCCACACTACCAATCCCAACCCAACCTCGCTCCCCAATCCCAAGCCAGTGGCGGCATTATCTTCCCTTCGGTGTTTTCTGTTCGTTTTCTTTTTTTGTGTGTTTATCAAACTATCCGGTTAAGAGTACCCCACCAGCAGTGTTTACTTTAAGATGGCGGAGAATCCCAAGCATATATTGAATAATACATTTGTTTATCAGCAATGCAGTTTTTTTGGCAAGGACATCTGTGGATTTCACTCATATGACACCTACGAATTGCCGTTGTTCTGGTAGAAGAAAACTCGAAGGAAACCTAGCAAAAACCACCAAACGATCCCCGAAAATTTTTTAAGTGGCCGAATTCTATGGTAAATGTGGCTAAAAGTAAAACTCGGCCTCGTGACGTCCTGGTAAGATAGAGATGTCGCGTGCTCATACCAGGGCTTGGTCAGCTTTGTAAAGCTAGAAGGTACTTGATAATTACAAAATGAGGATTGATCAGTCTTCTTTTGGAGAGGTTTCTTTCAATTATATTGAGACGGCTAGCCCAATCTTCTTTCTTATCATTTCATTCAAGCTGGGTTGAGTATGTAGAGGGTGTAGAAACACAGCTATCCTGCGAATCATCGAACCTTGAATGTTACTTGGCTACCTTGTTTCAAAATCCCAAAATAGCGAAAATAATGTTAACCATGTTCCAATCGACGCATTGGGCGTGTTGGTCAAACATATGAAGTCTGGTCAGGGATGTATGGGTTTGTCCGGTATCTCTCATGGACAGTAAGGTATGGCTAGGTCCGGTATCTCCTGGACAGGGAGGTATGGCTAGGTCCGGTATTTCTGCTGTACAGGGTGGTATGCTGGGTCCGGTATCTTTCTTGGACATAGAAGTATGGTTAAGTCTGGTATCTCTCCTCTCCTGTACAGGGAGGTACGCTGGGTCCAGTATCTGTCTTGGACATTGAGGTATGGTTAGGTCTGGTATCTCTCCTCTCCTGTACAGAGACGTACGCTAGGTCCGGTATCTCTCTTGGACATACAGGTATGGTTAGGTCCGGTATCTCTCCTAGACAGGGAGGTATGATAAGTCCGTTATCTCTCTTGGACATGGAGGTATGGCTAGGTCCGGTTTATCTCATGTACAGGGAGGTATGCTAGGTCCGGTATCTCTTTTGGCTTTAGAGGTATGGTTAGGTCCGGTACCTGTCCTGGACAGGGAGGTATTGTTAGGTCCGTATCTCTCCTGGACAGGGAGGTATGGTTAGGTACGGTACCTCTCCTGGACAGAGGTATGGTTACGTCCGGTTCCTCTCCTGTACAGGGAGGTATGGTTAGGTCCGTATCTCTCCTGTACAGGGAGGTATGCTAGGTCCGGTATCTCTCTTGGACAGGGAGGTATGGCTAGGTCCGGTATCACTCCTGGACAGGGAGGTATTGTTAGGTCCGGTACCTCTCCTGGACAGAGGTATGGTTAGGTCCGGTATCTCTCTTGGACATAGAGGTATGGTTAGGTCCGGTATCTCTCCTGGACATGAAGGTATGGTTAGGTCCGGTACCTCTCTTGGAAATAGAGGTATGGTTAGGTCCGGTATCTCTCCTGGACAGGGAGGTATGGTTAGGTCCGGTATCTCTCTTGGATATAGAGGTATGGTTAGGTCCGGTACCTCTCTTGGACATAGAGGTATGGTTAGGTCCGGTATCTCTCCTGGACATAGAGGTATGGTTAGGTCCGGTACCTCTTCTGGACAGGGAGGTATTGTTAGGTCCGGTATCTCTCCTGGACAGGGAGGTATGGTTAGGTCCGGTATCACTCCTGGACAGGGAGGTATGGTTAGGTCCGGTATCTCTCCTGGACATGGAGGTATTGGTAAGTCCGGTACCTCTCTTGGACATAGAGGTATGGCTAGGTCCGGTATCTCTCTTGGAAATAGAGGTATGGTTAGGTCCGGTATCTCTCCTGGACGTAGAGGTATGGTTAGGTCCGGTACCTCTTCTGGACAGGGAGGTATTGTTAGGTCCGGTATCTCTCTTGGAAATAGACGTATGTCTAGGTCCGGTACCTCTCCTGGACAGGGAGGTATTGTTAGGTCCGGTACCTCTCTTTGACATAGAGGTATGCTAGGTCCGGTATCTGTCTTCGACATAGAGGTATGGTTAGGTCCGGTATCTCTCTTGGAAATAGAGGTATGGTTAGGTCCGATATCTCTCTTGGACATAGAGGTATTGGTAAGTCCGGTATCTCTCTTCGACATAGAGGTATGGTTAGGGCCGGTATCTCTCCTGTACAGGCAGGTATGCTAGGTCCGGTATCAATCTTGGCTTTAGAGGTATGTCTAGGTCCGGTACCTCTCCTGGACAGGGAGGTATTGTTAGGTCCGGTACCTGTCTTTGACATAGAGGTATGCTAGGTCCGGTATCTGTCTTCGACATAGAGGTATGGTTAGGTCCGGTACCTCTCCTGGACATAGAGTTATGGTTACGTCCGGTACCTCTGCTGGGCAGGGAAGAATGGCTAGGTCCGGTTTCTCATACCAAACTCTAAATCGATAATATCTAGGTTTTATGTTCAACCTACATGTATCATCGAACACCTCCGTTATGTAAGTGAAATAAATAATAAGTTATTGAACTAAATATAAAATAATGAAGTCACGCCATTTTCTGGGCTGATTCACAGTTTTTCGCTCACTCTGGTTGTGTAAAATTATAGTACTTAAAGAGCACACCTGAATTAACAATTTCTTCAGAAGAGTTGACTTTAGATTCTTCCAGTCACAATTAAAAGTCGGAAGAAGATATTGGATGGAAAAACTAAGCATGGAAAACAGCTCATTGTTTTAATGGGTACTGCATCTCTATCTCATTCCAAGAGAAACTCTATAGGTATGTATTTTTAATCTAGAGAAAGAAAAATTCTTCCACTGGGAATCGAACTGGGGTCTATGATTGGGACGTCTAGGCCAAAGATCAAACATTTTTGACGGCTGTTTCTGGTTCTCATAATCACAGATGTTAAGCGGCTTTCGTTCGATATCTGTTTTTCCTGGTGTCTGTCGGTAAGTTGATCTCGATAGAAACCCGTCTGTAAATCTTCTGTCACAGTCTATAGATATCGGGGTTAAACAGTTCCGACAGTCGCTTGTATAAACAGCATACGGTAGTCGTCTGCATTTTACCATGTAGACCACTCCTTGACTTAGGGCAGTTCTTTTTAAGAGAAGCAATGTTGTCTTTGACTGACGCATAAAGGAAGTTTAATATTGCAACATAGCAAAACACTTATCGTTTTATGCGTGTGCTTGGCGTCAGTTATTGCTGGAATACACCTCCGTCTTGTAAATGGAAAAACATATTTAAGCACGGCGCAAAACACTAATAATCAAAGAGCCAATCTTGGTGTTTTGATGTTAAACGTGCCTGATTTCTATGGCAGTAAATAATATGTTATTAATCAAATCAGTTAGCGTCATTGAATACTAAAGACACAGCGGTTTCATTTAGCAGTTTGTTGGTTTGTTCTTAACCGTCTTGTCCATGGTTCATTCCTTAATAAATTGATAAATATACGTTCCGTAATGCTAAAATAGTTTTAATAAACATCTCTGTCTTTGTACTTATTACTTTTGCAAATAAAATGTATTGCTTGGTTTTCCGCGTCACTTTCAATTGTATTAAAGATTTGCTGCGGCTTCGTCATGTGACCAATATTTCAAAACATATTGAAGTCAACGTTTCTGCCCGAACTAATAACAGACAAGAAACAAACATTCCGTGGCAAGAAATTCAACAAACCAACTTAAAGTTTTGCTAAAAACTCTCGCGGTTTCTCCGCGGTATATTCCTGTCCCAAAAGACATATAACGAGCCGTCTTTGTTTAAATTCAATCTACCATTAATAAAATAGCTTGTTTAAATTTCTGTTGTCGTTGCCGATGTTGCAATTGCTGTTAGAGAACGCTTTTTTAGACTGATTAAGTAGGAAAGATATTTAAAACATTGACACGAAAGAGTTTATAAATCAAATAGTTTAATTACAATTGATTTTACTTAATATGTTTGCTAAATGTTTTGAAAGCATCTTGATTTAAACCAACTTTAAAAAACCATTCACTACAAAGAGCATTATTATGTTTTAGATCATGTATTTTTTACTAAGTTTATTTCTTCTTTTGTTAAGGATCGTAACGATTATGCTCATAAAATATTGTATCATGAAATATAAGAAACGGTAAAGCTATTTTTTTTTTTTTTTTTTTTTTTACTGTTCAGTATATTTATCTCAATGTGTTATCTAATATTTTGGTGTGGTATTTTCTTTGTTAGTAGTCGTTCTTTTAGTTTTATACGATAAGACAAACCTGTCTTGATTTGTATTTATTTAACATTATTATTCCTGTATACTCAGTGTAATTCCTATTACTGCTGAATCTCAATATGCATGTATTGGAGAATTGTTGATACATTTAAAGAGAGGGAAGGAAATTCACTGAGGGACAAAAATAGACAAACCACTCCTGATTCAATCATACCGTGTTGCATATTATTTCATTTATATAACAGTGATGCATTAACGATGGCTTGCACTTTCTAAATGCCATACAATGCATGTGAACTGCTTTCCTACGTTGGAAAATGTATCCTCTTCTAGCTCTTAATTAATCTTCCTCTAGCGCTATATAAAGCCATAATTGTTTTCCCCCACCCCCATCAAACTGACATAGGCCAGATGACAGAATACATGTAGGGTCAAACATTTTGAACATTTTAATATTTACATGCACCATATCTTAGCGAAAACCGATATTATATTCGCTATTACGCACTTTGTTTCTCTGCTCGTATAATGTTGCAAAATAAATATGTTTGCACTTATGATTATTTTGCCTTCCGTCGGTATAAAGTCTCTTATTGCATGGTGTCATAATTTAGACATCTAAACTTAGACTGCTATTGCTATATAAAACTTAAATTAGATTCCCCACTTAAATTTATGCTGAGATTCCTAAATAGACTATGAGTTTCATCAAACAACTTAAAGATTAGTCAAACTCCTGAGATTCCTCAAAAGACGGAGACGTTTCAAAACACTCTGCAATCGCTCACTTAACTACGAGATTCTTCCATAAACTCTGAGCTTCCACAATAAAATCCGACATTCCTCAATAAACGGTGAGATTCCACACAAAAAATCCGAGATTCCTCAATAAACTCTGAGATTCCACAAATAAGATACGAGATTCCTAAATAAACGCTGAGATTCCACAATAAAATCTGAGATTCCTCCATAAACTCTGAGATTCCTCAATAAAAACCGAGATTCTTCAGTAAACTGGGATTTCTAATTAATCCAAAATTCCTCAGTTAACTCTTAGATTCCACAATAAACTCTTAGATTTCTCATAAAGTGGGATTTCACCAAAAGATTCTGCGATGTCTTATTCCTCTCTGAGATCCCTCAAAAACTGAGATTCCTGGATACAACCTGAAAATCACCAAAAGACTGCGATGTCTCATTACTCTCCGAGATCCCTCAATAAACTGTGATTGCTCAATACAACCTGAAATTCACCAAAAGACTCTGCGATGTCTCACTACACTCTGAGATCCCTATATAAACTGAGATTCCTGGATACAGCCTGAAATTCACCAAAAGACTCTGCGATGACTCATTACACTCCGAGATCCCTCAATAAACTGAGATTCCTCGATACAACCTGAAATTCACCAAAAGACTCTGCGATGTCTCATTACGCTCTGAGATCCCTCAATAAACTGAGATTCCTCGATGCAACCTGAAATTCACCGAAAGACTCTGCGATGACTCATTACACTCTGAGATCCCTCAATAAACTGAGATTCCTCGATACAACCTGAAATTCACCAAAAGACTCTGCGATGACTCATTACACTCCGAGGTCCCTCAATAAACTGAGATTCCTCGATACAACCAATAACTCAATAGTTTCGAGGCAAATCATTCCAATGTTGGGATGGCAAGCGCTAAAATTGAATATTAATCAACATCAACAGCTACATGAACTGGGAAATGTTAAGGTAGACTGACAGTTCGTATCGCTTCCTGTCAAGAATAACAGAATACATCAAATCTAGATGCGGCGTGAAGTCAAATTGTTAAGATAAAATAAAGAACAAAGATTTAATATTTCATACTCTTTTTTCGTTCATGCGTATATTAAATTTACCTTTTTATCGCTTATTGAATCAAACAATGACATCAGAATAGTAAAGTGTTTCTAATGATATGTAAAATTAATACCGTAGTAAAAGTACAGTGACAACTCCGACGAAAGATAATGAATTCATTTAGACGTAACGTGTCGATTTATTGAGAAAACCATCAGGGCTAATATTGCAGTAACCACAAACATAGGTATATATGTACGAAATGGTGAAGAAAATAATGTGAGTGGTTAAAATAAAAAAAAAACAACATTACTTCAGCTTGGTTTATTGATTACAAAAACATTCTAGATATTTGCCGTCATTTTGTTCAATAATAACTTTATAGCATTAACAGGGAACATCAAAAAATCGTCTTATAATTACATGACATTCCAGTATTTGTAGTAATGACCCGCTTAATGTATTATAGCTTTTATATCTTAACACTATTTTATATCTTGTAGCCCAGTAAATAAGATTTTTTTTTTCTTTATTTATAATTTTTCTTCCACTTTTACTACGAGCAAAAATTTCAGCCGTCATTCTTGCAATAAAAAGTATCCTTTAGTTACTTGCGTTTTAAATCCATTGTCAAAATGCTCGATATAAACATGTGCGCGGTTTGATATACATTTTGAACAATAAAGGGTTCGGATCAAGAATGCCTCCAATTTCAACGCGTTTTTTTGTATTGCCTGCCTCCACTAAGATTCGAACTCGAGTATCTGGTCGTTTTTAATGAACGTGTGCCTAATGGCGTGTGACAGGGGGCAATTTTAGCATTGTTACTGTCTGATATATACTTCGAAATCGAAATGTGTAATGAATCCCATATTTATAGACTTAGGATTGACGGGGATTCAACAGCCATATTTATAGACTTGACGTGGGGTTCAACAATCTAATGAAAACTCAACAGAATCGCGGAGCTCCAACTGGTAATTGTTAATATATAATGACACTGTAACAGTTCTTATCATCTCTCGCTAAAGATGCCCCAACATCTTACACGTCTGCTGTTTCATAACAAATGTGTCAGCAAAAATGAAGATAAATAATTTAATATATCATGCAGAATAATTTAATTCATTTGTCAGATTTACATTTTTATCACCGATTGAAACAAACAATCACCTAACATGAGGGATTTACATCAAGTAGTATTGAATAACATTATAAAAAATTGAATTATGTGATACAGTATTGAGTTACATGTACGTCATAAAACTTATATATATATATATATATATATATATAATATCGCTTT
>JARFOD010076836.1:0-20594 GCA_031763545.1 Mopalia muscosa
CTGTATTTGTGTCCGTCATCATATAAGTGAAATACCCTTGAGTACGACGTTAAACACCAATCAAACAAACAAACAAAATCCATGAGGCCCAAATTAATTATTTTCAAAATGCCCTGGGATTTTGTTGACTAATGGTTGTATGATTATCCAGGGGAGACTGTGACATGCTTCAGTCCCTCATGTCAGCCCAGCTACTGGAGAAAAGTTGAGGCAATGCTTAGTTTTTACCTGTATAAAAATGTGATATGAACATTTATTCAGCTTTCTGTCCATAATAACCATGCATTGATATGTCCAATTGTACTGAATATAATAACTTCATACATCTTTTTAAAAGAGTTGATCATATTTACCGTAATTCAGATAATAAGATGAAGATGATTGAGATTTATAACTTTTCATAACTTAAGTTAAAAACTTATCAAAGTCCAGGCAATTATTATTATGACAGGTATTTGATTCATGAGAATTTACTTAAATGAGAAGTGTAATTAATTAATACATTTGATGTTAAGATGTGAAAATCTTCCCCAACTCTTTGTAATTAGGGCCCTCTGGCTTAGGGCAGTTTGTTTGCAGAGTAGCAATGTTGCCTTTACTTTTTGGACGAAAATTATTTTTCCAATATTATGGAAATTCTTCACATTTTGGTTGTGTTAGGGTCAATTATTGTTGGAATACACTGTCATCATACAAGTGAAATACCCTTAAGCATGGCGTAAAGCACTAATCAATTAATCAATTTTGTATTAATCTTAATGTAAAGCCCTGGGTTATAATGTTAAAGCGGGTGGCTGTCATTGGGGAGAAGTTACTTGTTGCCCTGGTGCTCTTTGAGGCAAAGTGAACCAGATTGTTGTGCCTTGCACTGTAACTTGCACAAGCCATTAAACATGTTATGTGTGAAATGTCTAATGATTGATCTGTATGAGGGATATTTTTTTTAAGCTTCTGTCCCAACTCTGGACCTCTTTTGGTTTTTAAAATCGCTACTGTGAAAAAAGTAATTTAAGCCTTTTAGAAAAATGTTTTTGCTTCTTTCAAAATATAATAAAAAGCATTTATGTGATGAGGTATCTGGACAGTTTTCCCACCATATTTAAGTGTTTTAGCAAGGAACAGTGTGAAATGGACAATCTGTCATCATATGAGTGAAACAACCTGGCATTGCTTACTTTGTTAAACCGTAATCAAACACAAATAAATTATTCACTTATGGTCTTAATGCTTACATATAAGTAAAATAACCTTATATATTCCTTTATATGGACAGCGTATTCCCCAATTAATGACATTAAAACTTCTTTGCAAAAAAGCAGCTTTTACCATGCATTACATGCATAAAAATTGTTAGGAAAATCTAATGTTTAGATTATTTATGGTGGTTAGGTTTTTCCCCTCTGGCACAGTAATACGAAGCGTCAGTCTCTGTGATATTGTATTAATGCAGGTGATAAAAATAATGACGTTATAACTGACTCATTATACTGCAGTTGTATACCAGCTTCACGTACACAGTTTGAAGTTTACAGAAATATTTATATTTACAGTTTTTGTTGTTATTTAACAAACCTCTGGGTAGTTTTTTTTCTTTTTCGGGGAATAGCAATTCTGTTTTAATTTTACGCTGAACGATTATAAACTTTCCGACATTATACAAACACTTAACGATTTTGGGTTATTCAAGTGTCAATAATTGTTGGAATACACCCCTGTTGACTTGTTTTTAGTTTATCATTGGGATGTAGAATATTAAAAATTTGAAATATCTTTTAATCATTTAAGTGGAGGTTAATAAAATTTATCAAGAAATTAGCCTTGTCTCAGATTGTATAGTTAACATTAACCTGGCCTTTTTCAATCCCCACTGGCAGCAAAAAATAAACAAAAATCCTGACATGGCTGTCACTTTCATTGCTTGAATACTCTGGTGAATAATATGGAGATCTAACATCAGAAATTGACTACGAAAAAAAAAAATAGAAGCGAAACAAAGTGGAATCTGGGCAACAGCTGTAAATAACTGATCTGATTTTTCTTTTGCTGGTCAGCTCTACAGAGAATGACAGACCACTGAAAATATTAGCATGTAATACAGGTAAATGTAGTAACAATCATCTCCGTGCAACCAGACGCCAATGGCATTTAAAACCCCATGTACATGTAATCCTGATCAATAATCGAGCATCTCCAGCATATACATGAGGCTCCATAAGGTGAAAATCAACTACCGACTGGAAACATAAATTATAACTCCAACTTAACATGTGTGATGGAGAGTTGGGGAGGGATTTTTGTTTTGCCCTGGTGTTCTCATAGCCATAGGACAACATGAATCCAATCATTTTATTGCGTCCTGTTTTGTCCTGTCGTGTATCTGCTTGTGACCAGTGTTGTCTTAGGGTCTCCTTCATCCTGGAGGGCTGGCCCTTCTTCACCTGAGTAAATTATCCTTAAGAACAGCGTTACAAGCCAACCAATCAAACATACAAAAATATGTGCACAACAAGAAAATTGCTGAGTTTCTATCAACTCAGCAATTGATAGAAATTCTATTTTGTGGACAAGTTTGTGGCCTCAAAATTCACTGAAACAACACTTGCCGCCATTTATATATTTAAAAAAAAGAAATATTTCCCTTTACAGGTACTCAGATTAATTACTTTTTTCTGGATATGTTTTAGTGAACTGCATTCTTGTGATTTTCATTGTTTTTAGTTTCATGACACTTTTTATTATGTTACAGATGTACTTAGTGGATACAATGGAACTATATTTGCATACGGTCAGACGTCCAGTGGTAAAACACATACCATGGAGGTAAGTAGTCATGACCTGTCAAGTAAGACTTTTGGCAGAATTTTAGCCATACTGCCTTAACCCGGGGGCGTATCACTAAACACCAATCAATCAAACAATACATTTATTGTCATTCATCAAGCTAATTGATTATAACTTTGTCCAATATTTTCTTATTTTGGTTATTTCCATGCAGATATTTTAAAAAAATGTTTGTGGTAATGTCAATTATTTTTGGAATACACCGCTGTCCTATAGATGAAATACTCTTGAGCACAGCGTAAAACATCAGTCAATCATTAATTATGATGTTTATACTTAGCATCAGAGGAATATTAATTTTGAAACAAATTAAAACATTTCACTTCTCATGGTTTTGTTAATCTCTATTTCTTGTCGGGGGTACATCCCTATCATAAAAGTAAAATACCCTAATGTATGTCGTTAAACACAAATTAATCTATATGCTATTTTTTATTTTCCAGGGAGTCATCGGTGAGGCCTCCAAACAGGGTATTATTCCACGCATCGTCAACGATATTTTCAATTACATCTATGGCATGGACGAAAACCTAGAATTCCATATAAAGGTATGAACAGTGTGGGGTTTGGTATTAAGGCAAAATGTTATTCAGTTATTCTGAAATCACCCGGAGATGAATAGATCAGTTATTCTTATTTAACACAGAAATTTCACTGAATTTTGATCAGTCATTCTTAGAATTTGATTGCAAATCATCAGTCCTCATTCTTGTCCCTGTACAACTTTTAGCATTACCAGAGCAAAACAGTTCACATTTTATAAGTGTGTGGCTTTTTACTGTTGAAAACATTTAAATCATATGGGTGAAATGGATGAATTTTGCTAATCTCATACTAGTCAAAGCACCACATTAAACCACAATCAAATAAACAACAAACATACATACTAGTCAAGCAGAACAGTAGTTTATGATAATCACTTTACAGTGTACGCTATTCAGCAAAATGGCTATTTGGTACAGCTCATCCAATAAAGGTGTAAGATTGCATTTATTTATGTGATATTTGAATCAAGAATTATTTAGAACAAATTATTAAGTGTGACTTTTTTGTCACTAAATCAGCTTTGCTGCTATTATTTACAAAAGGTTTGTAAAATTGTAGAAATACATGAAATTTGTTTATGGTGGTTAGGTTTTTTCCCCTTTGGCACAGTAATACCAAGCCTCTGTCTCTTTGCTATTGTATTTATGCAGGTGATAAATATAATTACGTTATTGAACTTAATTTGATCAGTTTTTGTTGTTATTTAACAAAAATAAGCCTTGTCTCAGATTGTACAGTTAACCCTAACCTGGCCTTTTTCAATTCCCACTGGCAGCAAAAAATAAACAAAAATCCTGACATGGCTTTTACTATCCTTGTTTGAAAAATTGTAGAAATACATGAAATTTGTTGTTTGTTTTTTTCCATAGGTGTCATATTTTGAAATATACTTAGATAAAATCCGAGACTTGTTAGACAGTAAGTGGGACTTCTTACTTTTCAAGTGATTTTGATTTTTTTTTAACCTAATTAAAATAAACAGAAATCAAAATGAAAATAGAGCATACTTTGTAAAGGTTTGTCTTTTCAATTAGAAATCAATTTTGACATCTTTAACTCAAACAAAAACGATTAATGGCAATATGGCATATCAAAAAAGTCTAAGATACATTACTATTACTGATAATTTTTGTTCAATTAAATTCTACTTCTAACTTTATTAGCCTGTATATGCCAATTGATTTGTCTCATAACTCAATAGGCCTGCGACCGGGGCTCAGTGGTAGCGAGTGCCCTTCCTGAACTGAACATGCTTCGATTTACCGTTCACGGGTTCGAGTCTGCCTTTCGACCATCAGGTATATGAGCAAGTCACAGGTTGTGGCCCTGGCGAGGTTTTGCGAGGTTTCCTCTTGGTTTGCCACCGTTATAAGGCTGTGTACAGTGTGAAGTGGATAATCCGTCGTCACTTAAGTGAAATACCCTTGAGTACGATGTTAAACACCAATCAAACAAACGAACAAAATATAACTTTTTTACATTTTTGGTGTGGTTTAACTGGCTTTATACATTGTTTTCCAGTCCTGTATTTTTTCATCTGATTAAAAACTGTTAACATCCACACCAAAAGGTCACCCATACTTATTAACACAGAAGATGTTCTATAAGAAATTTGTGTTCTTTTGATAAAAGAGATTTATACATTTATTTTCACTTTTATCTGTTTCCAGTTACTAAGACTAATTTACCTGTCCATGAAGACCAGAACAGAGTGCCCTATGTCAAGGTGAGTTTTTAGACCGGTTACAAGGGAGAGTTTTTAACAAAGAAAAAGAAACAATGAATCTATCTTTATTTTACCGGTGACCTGTGGTTTTTAAGGGGCAGTGTATTTGGAGTCTAGCAATGCTGTCTTTATTTAGCACTGGAGAAAAATCAATTTTCGAACATAACATAGCACTGCTCTCATGTAACTGAATAATATTTAAGGTCTAAGTGAAATGCAGTTCAGTACAGTGTAAACAGTCAGTAATTTATTCCAAATAGCAAAATGTCTTACTATAAAGGCTGGCACACACAATAGGGCTACATACTGAGCTGGCCATATCAAATGTTGATTGGAAAGGCACATAGGTAAAAGATTTTTTATCACAGACCCAGATGCTAAACTATCATCATGGCAGGGATGTGCTAAAACTGTTTATTGCAGCTCTCTCTCAATATTGTCTTTACTATCATGTGCTAGCATGGTGTTTATTGATTGGCTGGTCAATCTTAAACAGCACAGAGAATGGAGGAGAGGATGCACATCAAGTTCATCAAACACGTTATTTATAATTCCCCTTGTAAGTTTGGCTAAAGCGATGGTATGCATGAAGTGAGCTTAACAACAGGATTAAACCATATTCTTAACAAAATAAATTGATGTCATGTCTACTACTTTATAAAATATGGAGTAGCTTTAAAATGTTCGAATGCCAGAATTTTAGTCCATAACCACATGGTGTCTGTCTGAAGAAAACCACTCGTGGTTGAAGTAGTTCAGGGATACATTGTGAATACTCTAAACTCTAAAAAAAAGGGAGTCAGCATATTTTATTGGCAATGCTTTTTTTTTTTACCCAGGGTGCCACAGAACGGTTTGTGTCAAGTCCTGAAGAGGTCATGGAGGTCATTGAAGAGGGGAAATCCAACAGACATGTGGCTGTCACCAGTAAGTCAGAACTAAAATTAACAACATTAAATTTTTCTCTCAAAATTCAATTAAATGTTAAACATAAATGAGATGTCCGTTAACAGCATATTATACTGTAAAATGTTACGAACAAGATCCAACATAATTTTCTAATCCAAATTTTTGACAGTGTAATTTGCTGCAACTATATCAACAGATCCCAAGTTTTTGCAGCATTTTAATTGGTCCATTTCACATGTATTTTTGACCAATTAGGGGTATTTTCCTTTTATCCCACTTACAAATTGAACCATGGCAATGCACCTTATTCAGAAGCTCAGAAGTACCATTTTCAGCCAAGAAAACTAGAAGGAAAGAAAACAGGATTTAATGTAATATTAATATTAATGTACCCATACAATTAGAAGGTCTATCAAGTATATTGATCAGTGTTTCTTTGGTTTTTAATTTTACTGTTATATTTCAGACATGAATGAGCACAGTTCTCGGAGTCACAGTGTGTTTCTTATCAATGTGAAACAAGAAAATGCTGAGACCCAGAAAAAACTCAGTGGAAAGCTTTACCTTGTCGATTTGGCTGGAAGTGAAAAGGTGGGATAAGTATTTGTTGTAGTTATTCAGTTATATTGTCATATGAGCGAAATAATGTTAAGTGCCAAGTTATGACTCGATCAAACAAACAAAAAAGCTTACATTTTTTATGAGCTGACCTTTTCCTAACATGAATACTCAATTGTTTAAAGATTTGGATCTCACTGAAAAGAGTCATTAAGGGAGTACAGATGTTATGATGTAAAACATAAATTAGACATCTTAATTCACACAAAAATTTAAGCAAATTAAGTTTAATAAGCAAGAAAATTTCTTGGAACTGATGGGCAGATGAAGTTGGATTAGCCAGAATATTTATCACACCTGTTTTGATTTAATTTTCTCAGGTGAGCAAGACAGGTGCTGAAGGTATGGTCCTTGATGAGGCCAAGAACATCAACAAATCACTCTCAGCACTTGGTAATGTCATCTCAGCCTTAGCAGATGGAAATGTAAGTATATCGCTTAACAACAGCACCCTTAAACCGATTCAGGGTCTCTTTCAATACAATTTTTCTGTCGTTAAAAACTGGCAGTTTTAGTGTGTAATTATTGCTTTTTTTATTTTTATATGTTATCCAGGAATCAATAGTAGTCATTTTCTTGCGTATCTTTTCTTTTTTAAAAATACAATTTAAAAAAATTGAATAAAATAATGAGTTAACAGCCCTCTGGTGCCCGAAAACCACTTATATTTATAAAAAAAAACTCTGATTAAATTGACTTTTGATAAAATCTTCAATAGTTATATTTGATTAAGGAGAATTAAAATTTTTATCAGCAAATATTAAGTTATTATTGAAATTTGGGGACCTGTATTCGGCCTGAGTGAACAGTAAAAGTTGCCAGAGCTTTCCACTATTTATTATTATGAATATTTTGTGGACTAGTGCTCTGTTATGAAGTTGTATTAATTGAATGTTTTTTTTCGTATCACAGAAATCTCACGTTCCGTATCGTGACAGTAAACTGACCCGTATTCTGCAGGAGAGTTTGGGTGGTAATGCCAGGACAACTATGATCATCTGTTGTTCTCCAGCTTCTTATAACGAGTCCGAGACAAAGTCAACCCTTATGTTCGGACAGAGGTACAGTGCACTCAGTATTTTCTGTCATTTTGTGAAATAATTTGAAAAGTGATGTTTTATCTCAATTATACAACAATCCATCCTTGTTATTTAACTTTAGCCTTCTTGCTAAGGGCAGTTTGTTTGAAGACTAGCAGTGCTGTATTTAATCAGCACTATAGAGGGGAATTAACTTTCCAACAATATTAAAATGTTTAATATTTTATGGTTGTGCTAGTGTTAGTTATTGTTGGAATACATTGCCGTCATATACGTGCAATACCCTTCAGCATGGCATAAAACACCAATCAAAGAATGAATCATTTTACATTGGATGATGTGATAGTCACATATAATAACATCTCCTCAAATATGACTGTGTAGTTAATATTTAGACAGTGCTCTTGCTCTCAGACTGTCATCCTTTTTCCAACAGAATTAAAACATTGAACATTTTATGGCCCTCTGGCTAAGGGCAGTTTGTTTGAAGACTAACAATACTGTCTTTACTTAGCTCTGGAGGAAAATTAACTTTCCAGCATTATGGAAATGCTTCACATCTTGGTTGTGCTGGTGTCAATTATTGTTGAATACACCTATGGAATAATGATTTCTGACAGTTTCATTATCTTTCTCTACCATGGTGTTTAATTACAGGGCCAAGACTATTAAGAATGTGGTTATGGTGAACGAGGAATTGACAGCGGAGGAATGGAAGAGACGTTATGAGAAGGAGAAAGAGAAGAATACTAAACTAAGAGGAATGTTAGCCAAGATGGACGCAGAAATTCAGAAATGGAGGAGTGGTAAGTTCACTGTATATCTATATCTACATATACCCTGAAAATTATCATCCCATAAAACACAGTATAATCTGTCCCCCTGGCTAAGTGTAGTTTGTTTGGAGAAATCCAATGCTGTCTTTATTTAGAGGAAGATTAACTTTTTAACATTATCAAAATACTTCACATTTTATGGGCATTGGAGATAAATTAACTTTCTAACATTATTGAAATGCTTCACATCTTGGTTGTGCTAGTGTCAATAAATGTTGGAATACACAGCTGTCATATAAGTGAAATACCCATAAGCACATCATGAAACACCAGTCAATCAATCACATTTTATGGTTGCGCTGGTGTCATGTATTGTAGAAATACATCTCCATCATATAAGTGAAATACCCTTAAGCACAGCGAAAACGTGAGCCAATTACCAGTACCTTTTTTGTTTGTTTTGGTGTCAATAATTGTCAGAGAACATCGCTGTAATATAAGTAAAATACCTTTAGGCCCAGCAGTAAACACCAGTCCATCATCCTCCATGTTAAACAAGCGAGTGCGCTTCCTGAACTGAATATGCTGCGATTTACCGTTCATGTGTTCGAGTCCGCCTTTGCGACCTTCAGGTATATGAGCGAGTCATATGTTGTGGCTCCGGCAACCGCGGGGGTGGTTTTGACGAGGTTTCCTCCCGGTTTTACACCGTAATAAGGTTGTGTACAATGTGAAGTGGATAATCTGTCATCATATAAGTGAAATACCCTTGAGTACGATGTTAAACACCAATCAATCAAACAAACAAACAAAATCCATTTTAAACAAGGGACGTATCACATTTGTTTCCAGGCCAGACAGTCTCCCAGGATGAGCAGGTAGACCTGAAGTCCACAGAGGCTGCCACTGATGCTAGTACTCCAGGGGCTGCAGGGGATAAACCCAAGGCCCCTGCTAAAACATCAGGTGGTGGCTCAGCTATCAGTGACTTTGAGAGGAATGAATGGGAAGCAGAAAGACTGAAGCTCTACGAACAACTCGATGATAAGGTAAGAGGGTATGGGGAGAAAAACTGTGAATTTCTTTGCACTGTTGTAAACTAACCCAAAAATGGTTTTGCCAATGTTGCCAGTAAGTTAAAGGCTGATTTCTTTAACCCATCTGGCTGTCATGGTGTCACATGAGTGAATAAATCTTAAAGTATGACATTATTGATGAAGCAATCAATCAATCAATCTGCCTGGTCAGCGCTACATTGAGTTTCAGATTTAGCATGAATATTACACATGTAAAGTTTTTATTGAGCTTATTTTATGTAAGAATACTGTAATTTTCTATGTATTATGAGAATAATTGCTTGATTTTTTAGTTTCTCTGTGGCATTTAACATTAATCAACTTATCAAATTGTTTCCTCAAGATTGAACTATTTTTTTCTGAGATAAATAAGAACATAATAGTAGTAAATGATCTGATAATGCTTACTATATGTTATATGGACTTCGTTGTATAACATTAGCTGACCACTAAGTTCAGCATTGAGCTAATTAGGATTTTTGTAAGACAGAGTTGTAACATTAACCCTGATTGGCTAATTTGTTACAGGATGAGGAGATTAATAACCAATCACAACTCATTGAGAAACTGAAGGAACAGATGCTCGAGCAGGAAGATTTGATCATCGCCGCTCGTCGTGATTATGACAATCTCCAAGCAGACATGAACCGTATCCAAGGTGATAACGAGTCTGCCAAGGACGAGGTGAAGGAAGTACTTCAGGCTCTGGAAGAGTTGGCAATGAACTACGACCAGAAATCACAGGAAGTTGACAACAAGAACAAGGAGAATGAATCTCTGAGTGACGAGCTGAGCAACAAATTGGTAATTAACTGTTCTATCATTATTTTTTTGGGATAACGCTTCTGTTGACTAGATAAGTGTTCAGTAACCTAATTAAAACTTCGTCCTCAAAGTCTGATCCTGAAAGATTTGTATGAATGAGTGGGTGGGTATATAATTATTTCCCCCTATCATGTAACTGTAATACTCTTGAGCGTAATGGCGGGTGGTTGGAGGGAGCTTCATGTTGCCCTGGTGCTCTCAGAGCTTAAGGGAAACAGGAAGGCGATTTGTTTGTGGTGTTTGTATTGCGACCTGTTGTTGCCCTGTATTTGTCCCATCCTGTCTTCACGTCATCATATAAGTGAAATACCCTTGAGTACTATGTTGAACCCCAATCAAACAAACAAACAAACTTGAGCATGATGTACAACACCAACAGATCAATCAATCCATATTTCCCAGTTTCAGTGCCTTTACTTAGCACTGCGTGAATATTTTTAACTTTCAGCTGTATAAAAAGCATATACCATTTTATGGTTGTTCTGGGTGTCAATTTTTGTTAGAATACACCGCCCTCATATAAGTGAATAAGCACATCTAAAACCCTAATCAATCAATCAATCAGTTAATGTGCTCTTTGTATTTCAGACCACCCTGAACTCTGTACAGAATGACTTGGACAGTCTGAAGGACACCACACTCCACCAGAGAAAGAGGGTCACAGAAATGATGGCTAGCCTTCTCAAAGATCTAGGGGATATCGGTGGTATTGTTGGAGGGAATGCTGCTGAAAGCAAGGTAAACAAATGTCAAATTACTCTTACCGCTGGTTGTGGTTAAGTGGTTAGATTGTTTGTCTCCTAATCCTACTTCGCTGTTCCGCTCACAGTCCGTCTGTCAACCTTAAGGTTTTCCATTGTATTTAAGCCAGGAACAGTTTGAAATTGACAACCCATGGTCAAAGACAGGTCTGGCGTATGAATATGAGCACGGTTCATCGCATAATATCGATTTACCGTTCACGGGATCGAGTTTGCCTGTCGACCATCAGGTATAAGAGCAAGTCACATGTTGTAGCTCCGGCAATCACGGGGGTGTTTTTTTTTAGGGTTCTTCTTGGTTTTCCACCGTAATAAGGCTGGTGCTCATCAGTGGAACAAACTGCCATCCAGAATAAAAGAAATATCATCACAATCAGTGTTTAAGACAGCCCTGAAACACATCCTCCTTAATCAATATTTCGATTTGGTCTCTTTTTTGCGCCCTGCATATATGTTAAAAAAAAAAATTGTATAATGACCTGCTTTAAGTTATCTGTAGTGTAGACAGTAGTGTAATCCACACAGCCCCTTAACCTCTGTAAACACTGTTTTGATTCTTGCAGAGCGTTCATAAATTCATATAACAGATTTACATCCCACAAAGGTGTTGGATATTGTTCTGTATTTTGGGATTTAATCCTCTTGGCCTAACATCAGATGAATAAATAAATAGATACAAATATACATAAGTTAGCAAACAAACACTTTTCTTTTTTTTCTTCCAGCCTGATGTTGTCGCCAGTGAGAAGATCGAAGAAGAGTTCACTGTAGCCAGACTCTACCTGAGTAAGATGAAGTCTGAGGTGAAGACTCTCGTTAGCAGGTGTCAACAACTGGAGGTGTTCCAAACAGATAACAACAAGAAACTGACAGAGGCTGAGAGTGATCTCTCCAACCAGAAACTTCTCATTCATCAGGTGCCTGTCACTCCAAATCTTACTTTGTTTTACTCTTACTGCCATCTTATAAATAGGAAAACAGGAAACTTTGTATAGGTGTGATTTTTCCCTCACTAAGAAATGTAATTTCAAAGCATAGATAAACAACATCCTATTGTGTGGCGTCAATATAATGCTGAATATGCTTTATGATGGGATTCACACTAAACCTCAGCAACTCAGGTCTGGTTGTTTGAAGCGCTATTAAATTTAATCCCATGTAAGATGAGGTCATGTTATATTGAAGTTTTATTTGGGATCCTCAAACAAACTTATCCTCTGTTAATGATTTAATCTGGAGCTAGCGACTAATCAACCTTTGAGGAAACTGGGCCTAGAACTGCAGGAGTTATACCCATGAACTGCTCTATTTCTTTATTGTCAGCATGAGGCTAAGATCCAGAGCTTACAGGAGTCCATGAAGGATACAGAGGTAAAGAAGAGAGAACTGGAAGAGACCCTGGATTCCCTGAATGAGGAATGTGCTACTCTTAAAGCACAGGGTATGTCAAAGTAATTTTTTCTTGGGTGTTGAAGAACATGATTTTTCCAACAAAGCCTAAATATGATAGTTGACATTGCCGTTTGTGGTCAATTAGGTTGGACCTTCCTGTTCCTCCGAAGCCCCCAGCCATAGCTTACGACGTTAAACCCCAATCAAACAAACAATCCTGTTCCCCTGATGAACATGGAGTAAGGGAGACAATTCGTTTGCGATTTCTTGTGTAGCATCTTGTTATTGCTCCATCTAATCATGTGTTGCCAGTGACGCCAAGGATGGTTTCCTTCACCCATTTGATTGACATTTTGTCACATAAGTGAAATAACCGTAAGTACGACATAAAATCTAAATAAAACAAACAAATGATTATAGCTCTATTGAATTGTGCTACCTTTATTGTTAACAGACCATTACTGTTATCAACTGAAAATAAACCTTGTTTTTGTCAGAACAAGTACAGGTGGCAACGCTATCCCAGCAGGCTAAAGAGACGAGTGATGAGCTGAAGAATGTACGAGGTGTTCGTGAAGCCCTGGAGGCCCAGATGGAGAATCACCGTGACCAGCATCACAAACAGCTGACAGCTCTGAGAGATGAAATCGCTGATAAACACAGTGCTATTGAACAACTCAAAGAGTATGTATCCCAAGTTTACATGCCAAGCCCTTCACATGTTGTGGTTGTGCTACTGTGACAATTACTGTTGGAGTACTCTGGCCCTCTGTAGTTAGAGTAGTTTGCTTGGAGCAACTGTCTACTATCTAAACGTTTTTAAAACATATTAAATAAATAATATTTAAGGAATTTCGGGTGTTTATTTTTTTTTTCTCAAATAAATCAGAAATGTTTGTTCTGGTCTAAGGTTGTCTGTAGTGTATTTACAAAAAAAATTAAATCAAGAAAATAAAACAAAAAGGTGGTATTGTTTAGAAAACTGCTGTAATCGGCCGTTATATAATGGATACATCCTATTACAGTTATTTTATTGCAACTAGAAGATGACTATAACGATGTGTACTAAAAGATAATTATGTGCCTCTTTCTGTCCACAGCACCAACCAGAAGTTGGCATTAGCCCAAGAGAAGCTCCAGGCTGACTACGATAAGCTGAAACAAGATGAAGGGGAGAAATCCACAAAACTGTCCGAGCTCTCTGTACAGATGGACCGAAGAGAACAGGCCAAACAAGATCTTAAAGGACTCGAGGAGACTGTGGTATGTATTCATGAAAATAATGATTAACTCTGATAGGGCATTTAAATATTTATATATGTATGTAATTCTTAGTCGGTAGAGTGTTGGGCCTGCAACTTAAAGATCCCAGGTTCAAATCCCAGTAGAGACAAGCAAATTTTTCTCTCTTCATATATTCAAATAAATATATAGTTTTAGCCCCATGAGGGAGCGGGTGGGCCCTGGCCCTGCAGAATACTCCCTCGGCTTCCTTGGTCGATCGTAAGAGGCGAGAAAAGAGGTTGCTTTCTCTTGCCCTGGTGTTCGCAGATTTGTTTGTGATGTTCTGTATTTGTGTCCGTCGTCATATAAGTGAAATACCCTTGAGTACGATGTTAAACACCAATCAAACAAAAAAAACTAAAGTTTAGAAAGTTGGTATTGACACACTGCTTTTAATGCTATTATTGGGTAATTTTGCTTTGGACCAAAATAATACATTTTATTGATATTCTGCTTGTTTTATATATGAAAATGAGCAAAATTGTGAAAGTAAACAAGTATTTCAGCAAGACTTGCTAAACGCACATATCCCTTCAAAATAGTTTGATATCTTCTTACTGTCAGAACTTTAATACGGTAATGTAATTTATTTTTAGCTCAGTTACTAGCCTTGTTATTTCTTCTTGCCATCATGGTAATTTCTGTATTCAGCTATACTTATCGTTTTGATAAGTCATGTCAATAAAGAATTGAATTGAATTTCTGCAAATTGTAAAATAAATGTATCTTAATGTCATATTTAAAAAATATATTCCATTGGGAATATTTTATATTTTTCTTTAATACTGCATCGTGTCATGCTGTTTTAACAGGTGTTTGTTGGGAGCCTCTAGTGCTCTCAGTACTAAACTTAAATACATTTTTTATTATTTATTTCAAATCTCTGCCATGTCAATGTTCACAGCTTGTCTTATGGTACCATATATTGAGTCCAATAATTCTTTCTAGCCAATGGTTTCCTTCATCCAGTAGTGGAACATAAAGGAAATAAAGTATTGTGTAAAAGTATGATTCAAATAAACATTTCTTTAACTCTCAATTTGATAATCATCCAAGCAAGATGTGGTTTTTTTTTACCTCTATTCGCTTCCCTTGAAATGGTTGATTTCCCTTTTGGTGCAATTTTAATTTACTTTTTCTCTATCTATTTCAGCCTCAATTCAAGCGATCTAAAAGGTGGGTACAGTATATAGGTTTCATTTATTCTCATCTTGTTGATTTTGTTTTCTTATTTACTTGTTAAATTATATTCATATTTAATCAGTTTACCTGTTTTTGGGTGATTTGTTGTTCATGGATTTAATAGACATTCTTTAACAGCGAGGGGAAGGTGACTTGAAATTTGACACTCTTTGTGGATACAAGAAAACAACCCTTGAGTTTATTTTATGTATGGCTTCCACCTGTATTCATCAGCAAAATATTACTTGTGTTATAGTTTTTTTTACTCCTATATTAATATTGTTGCTTGTTATACCTGGATTAATTACTGGAGCGTCAAGACCACTGTGATAGGGCAGGCTATTTTGATAATAAGTTTAAAAGGATAATGAAGGAAGTTCTGTGTGTGGCAGATAACTGTGTGTTTCTATATTTTCTCTGTTATTATGAGAAGGGCTTCTAAATTCTCTGCACTCTGGCTCAGTGCAGTTCGTTTGAATAGTAGAAATACTGTCTTTATTAAGCACCGGAGGAAAATTAACTTACCAACATAATGGAAACACTTGTCATGTTTGTTGCGCTAGTGTCAATCGTTGTTGAAATAAAAGGCTGTCATGTAAGTGAAACAACTCTTAAGCACACTGTAAAACGCCGATCAATAAACCAAACAAACCAACCAATCAGTTTTAGTTTGCCTTTTATAAATAGAGAATTTTTTTTCTTGCGAAGCCTGAAACAAGAACACACTGTATCTTGATCTGTATGATATCAAGGCAGGAAAGTATTGTTACATCCATATAATGGTTTTGTTTGTTTGATTGGGGTTTAACATAGTTTTCATGGGTATTTCACTTATATGATGGCGGATTGTCCACTTCACACTGCACCTAGCCTTATTACAGTTGAAAACTGTGAAGAAACCACGTAAAAACCACCCCCACGATTGCTGACGCCACAATATGTGACTCCCTTATATACCTGTTGGTCAACAGGGGAACTCGATCCTGTGAATGGTACATGGAAGCAGGTTCAGTTTGGTAAGCCCACACGCTACCACTAAGCCACACCCCAGAGCCCCCTATATTGGAATAGAAGGTTATCTTAAGTATCTTTTCTTTGTGATCTCTATATGACTCTGGTTTCATCGCACCGCCTTACCTCTTTCCACATTGTCTAGTAATGACAGATAAATTTAGAATTTCTGTTAAATTGTTAGGCAGATCACTTAGAACACAAAAAAGCACAGACAATATGCGATACCAGTTGTCTGCTATCATATTCAGTTTATGTAAAAAAGGCAATTGACCTGTTTTAGACATGGGTGTAACTCCACTCAAAATCAGTTATCTTGTGTTGGATTCAGAGCATCTGCTGTCTTGTTTATAAATCTTACCCCTGGCTTGTTCAGTTCTTAGTACTGGTTGTTGTTGCTTTGGAGATAGTACTAGTGTTACAGGATGTTTACTGTAGACTAACATAGTTTTATTTTCTGTGGCTTTACAGAGGTCAGCCAGGTGGAGGGTCTAAGGTTTGCGTGCTGTCCTAGAGTCTTCTGCATGTGATATCCCCTACAGCACAACATTCTCAGCTATTCCATGTGACTCTATAAGACATACAACACACTGAGTGTATCTTGTAGCCTTCAGGATTAAATCTGTGATATTTTCTACAACAAAGATGTTTTCCTATAAGACTGATTTAAATACACCAGAGATACCAGAGATTGGTTTGATACCAAAAAATAAACAATATGTGATACACTGTTCTCTCTTTATGGAGAACATTTGCTGTGAAGCAAATTAATATACATTTACATGGACTTTTTTCTTGACTATTGTAACAGTTTACTTTCTGCTGTCAGATAAAGTTCTTTTACCACGTTATTACTTTTGAATTTCTTTTTGAAAGTTGATTCAGGATTAGGGCAATTTTTGCAAAGATAAAAACAAATATTTCTCATGTAATGGTTGTGTTTCAGTGTCTCTTTTTGTTGTGGAGTACATTGGTGTCATATAAGTGATTGATTGATTAATTAAATGACCCGTTGCTTGAGATTTCCTTAAAATGGTTATGAAACACACAGTTATGTATATGCCACAGCCGATCTGATTGTTATTTGCTGATGGGTTTACTGTTAGAACTTAGAAACACAGTTATGTATTCCACACAGCAGATCTGATTGTTATTTTGTTGGTGAATTCTCATTTCTGAGAAAAGGCTAATACTAAACCTAACCCTAAAAGTAACACTTTACCTTTTAACAAACCTTACCCTAAACTGGCCCTACCAATAACCTTGAACATAACACTTATCTTAACATTAGGTCTTTCATTACAGCCAAATGGTGACTTGATTTATCACTTCAGTCAGGGTAATTCACTGACAAGCTTTAGTTATTATACTTATTTGTACTTTATCCCCCTTTACTATAGTTGAGGGGTGGTGGAGGCAGGATCAGGGGTACAAATGATATGGTTCATTTTTCAAAAAATGTTGTGATCAGTATGACTTGAAACCAAAGTGACATATTTTTTTCAAACTTGCAATGTATCTACCTCCTTTTAAGATAATGGTTCGAATTGAACAGTTCTAAAAAACAATATGGCATTCATTGCATTATAATTTTGCAATGTTCACATGTGTGGAAGTTTTGAACATGTTAAGAACAAATTGACCAATCAACTCTGCTTTGGAGCATAGCATCTTCCTGTTAAGATGACAAGTGGGATTGCGTTTCACCAAATTCCACAAAACTATATGGCTGGCATTGTGTTATTTTACAGTATTCACATTTGTAGTTTTGTTATTTTGGGATAACACTGTTAGTATGAACAGATTCTAGTTAAGAAAATTGTTTTAAATTGGTCTAGGAATCGAACCTACGTCCCTCAGAACTAGGCACCGATTCACCAGCAGTTAATGCTGGCCTTCTAGACCACTAAGCCACTTGGCCTTCTACTGAAGGCATTTTTTTTTTACAAGATTCAGGTGGTTGGAGGGAGTTTTGCTGTTGCCCTGGTGCTCTCAGAGCTAAAGGAAAACAGGAAGCCATTCTGTTTTGTGGGTGTCTGTATGGCATCTTGTTGTCCTGTATTAGTCTTGTCCCTGTCTTTGTTTGTTGCCAGCGGTGGTTTTTTTCACCCGTTGGGCTGACACATGGTGACACACCCTTGAATATGATGTTAAACACCAATCAAACAAAAAATACAAGATTCAGGATAGCTTTCCCTATATAGTGGCCAGGGTAGTTGAATTTGGACACTCCCTAATTGGAAATTTTAATTTTAAACCAATGCCTTTTATGTTAAACTACGCTTGGACATTTATAAAATCTGGTTTAAATTAACAAGCCCTTTTCTTCAAGCATTCTTGTTTACTTGATTGTAACAGAACCAATAAAAGGGAAATGAAAAAAGGAAAATAAGAGTGCCGGTCAGAAGAATTCCCATTAGTTTTTTTGTGTTATATACTATATCAATCAATCAATCAATCAATCCTTTTACATTTTTTAATCTTTACATTTGTGTATACATCTTGCAAACATAGATCTGCACATCATATCCGTCCAGATTTTTTTTTATTTCTTACACCCTGCAATTGTACCAGACTGTGATTTAAAACAATTGTTAATCAATGAATTGAAAATTTATTTTTGTGCTGATTTAACCACTCTTTTTCAAAGTATGTATATATTTTGCCCTTTATTTATTTTACATATATATACATTAATGAACTATATAATTTACCAAGGTTAATTTTAAAAAATGAAATAAATTATGTTTTAAAGTTTATTAATTTTGTAATATGGATAAAAAAAAAGAATAAATTACTTGTTGTTTTCTTTCACTTGGTGTTTTACTTCTCTCTGTTACTGAGATCATATGTATAATGGAAGTCTCACAAAGTTGGGCCCTCTGGCTGGCAGTTTATTTGAAGAGTAGCAATGCTGTCTTTACTTAGCACTGGAGGAAAATTTCAGCATTATGGAAATGATTCAATATTTGGTTGTGCTAGTGTCAATTATTGTTGGAATACACCGCCATCATATAAGTGAAATACCCTTAAGCACGTCTTAAAACACCGATCAATCACAAAGTTGGAAAGGGAGGTTATTTAGTCTTGTAAGGTTCCGGATATTAACACAACACTTTTAAATGACATCACACATATTTATCATTGTGAGGTCACTAAAATGGTCACGAATCTTGAGTGTTTGACATCAGAGGACTGCCTGCCACGCCCACTTTTTAAGACTATGGGAATCCCACTGAGTGTATCTTCTCATGTTATATATCTTTGAACTCAATGCAGGGGCTCTCTTTAATTGTACACAAATACTTAGGGTATATCAGTGATGATATTTGATGACCTCATTTTTAAATCGTCAAACCAAACCGGAGAAATGTTTTGCCACACTTTTGTTGTTAGCATGGCCGTCATGCTCCATTTACTTGATGTTTCTTAATACAGAGTATTTAAAGAGAACTTTTTGTTACCCTTTCCAGTCACAAATTGCCTGCAGAACTAAGGTGCAGCATGAAGGTTGTCTCTTTTGGCATCTAAAATTATAAATTGCCTTAATGTAACATTTATTATGTATTGTATGCGGCCATCTATTTGTAATTGGACCAGTATGTCAGGTTGGTAATATGACACTCATGACAGAGCTGGATTTTTTATTTAACCCATGGAAGAAAACTTTGTTGGTCTTTCCTATTAGTAGAACATGATCATAAGTTTCCTTCATTTGGTACTGACATCTCCATTAATTACTAAATAAACTGGACAGCCAGATGTAAGATTGGTGGGGAAAGGAGGTGAAGGGAGCTCCCTAGGGATAAATTCTTATGTTGTGGGAGCTGGAGAAATAGTGTATGCTTTAACTGCTCACCTGTCTGTCCCATACCTTAGTCAGAGGCCTCCACTGACTAGTCATTGTGACAAATAAATTCAGATGTAAAATTGGTACCTTTTTGCTAGTTCTGAAAGTATTCTAGCATCAAAGCTGTCAAAACATATTTGTGTTTTCTGAGAACAAAAGTTTTAATACTTTCTGAAGGTGTTTTTGTCCAGCTTCATTAAGTTACAAATACTCTTGTCTTTCTTTAATCCCTCAGAACAGTAACAATGGTGTTTGTTTTTGTGGTTTATTTACAGTGAGGGAGCTTCGAGTATGGAGGTATTGAGGTTTGAAAAGCAGCAGCTGGATAAACAGGTCAGATTTCTATTTCATCAACCATTGAACTAATTGTAAGATTAAACTTATGTTGTACTTTCAGCTAAAAGTAAAATAAATGAAACCTAAATATGTGATGAGCAGCAGACCAATAAATGGGATAAGTCAGTGGCAGAAAAAGGAGATAAATCTGTTAGTTATAGAACAGGCACCTGTCTCATTGGCTGATAATACTATGAATATTCATTTAAATTCCATTGTAAATCAATGACATAGTGGGCTTTGCCAGTTATAGGAGTACATATTTATCTCCTATTTAAGTTTGTTTGTTTGTTTGATTAATGTTTAACATCGTACTCAAGGGTATTTCACTTATATGACGACGGACAAAAATACAGAACATCACAAACAGATCTACTTCCCATTACCCTTTAGCTCTGCGAACACCAGGGCAACAGAAAGC
>JARFOD010076847.1:0-20594 GCA_031763545.1 Mopalia muscosa
ACTCAAGGGTATTTCACTTATATGACGATGGATTGTCCACTTCACACTGTACACAGCCTTATTACGGTGGAAAACTGAGAGGAAACCTGGTAAAAACCGCCCCCGCTACCACTGAGCCACGGTTGTAGGCCCTGAAATGTAGTAGATTTATTTGTTTGATTGGGGATTAACACAGTACTTAAGGTTATTTCACTCACACTAGTACCAGATGGGTAAAGGAAGCTATCCTCGACTCCACTGGCAACAAATAAAGACGACAGGACAAATACAGAACAATTAAAGGGTGTAATACAAAGATATCAGGTTGTAGTGGAAAAAACATTCCTGTATTCATATATAAATTGTCACCTGAAGGTCTGATAGGGCTTAGGCAGAGGGGTTTTCACTCCTCCCTTGGACACCCAGAATTGAACAATTGCCTCATTTGGGAGATACATTCAGGAGATAGGGAAACTGTACTTAATTAAAAATTTAAGCAAAATGACAATTTTGGACACTATACTTTTGATCTCTGGTTAAACCCCTGGCAATCTGCGAGAGGGGAAGGGGGGTGCAGTGTGAAGTTTACAATCAGTCGTCATCTAAGTGAAATACCCTTTAGTATGACGACGTTAAACCCCAGTCACACAAACAAATAAATATTCATTTTTTGTCTCGCTCACTGTATGTAGAATCAATTTTTTCAGGGGTGCTCACATGATAGTGTGCTAGCCCAATGGATGAAGGAAACCACCCTGAACTATACTGGCAATAAACAAAGACAAGACAGGGTAATGGAAGGAGGTAATAGACAGACCTCAAAAACAGATGGGACCCCAGAGCACCAGGAAGCTCCCTCCAACAGCTGTCCTAAACAAAGTGTATACCTGTATATATCGGAGAGCCCCTCTCAGTATGGTCAGGTTAGAAGTCTTCTTGTCCTGTATGGACGGCACCTGGTACTTTAGAGTATCAAAACATTCCTTCAGGTGGGCCCGCCTTTTATTAAAAAAAATAAATAATAAAAAACATTAAGTTCTTCAATAATCCTAATTTTGTCTCTGTATTTTTTCTTTAAGCTGCCTAAAATCACGCAGATAAAAGGAGATATTTTGTTCATGTTTAAATTTAAGTTCGCAATTATTTCAACATCATACTGATTTGATCATTTTTTGATATCCATCAGTCTACTATTCATTTTGAGATAGCGCCAATTTTGTGCAAGTATGAATAGATTTTAAAACGAGTGTAGAATCATTATAGCTGCGACATTACTGGACAGGGGTTATTTAGAATGTTAGCTGATTAAGGATTGCAAAATGTGATATTCAAGTAGTTTAGCATCATATTAAGCTGCATTCTAAATTTGAACTCTCCATCTTAATCAGTTTGGCTTCTATCCTGTTCACATAGTCATGTCAAAAAAAGGGACGGATCGGGACGTATTTGTTGCCATGGAAACCAGAAATTTGTTCAAAATGATCCCATTTTCAATAGGAGTGTAGTTCAGCATCAAATTAACTGCATTCCAAATTTGAAGTCTCTATCTTAAGCAGTTTGGCTTCTATCCTGTTCACGTCGTCATGAGGGAAAGTTGGACCGACTGACTGTCAGACAGACAGACAGACAGAGTAAGTTATAGAGCTGCTCAGTCGCAGCTAAAAATAATAAGTTCTTTTCAGCCTTATATTCCACCAGAAATATCTAGAAATAATTTCACAGCCTCTTTAAATGGGATAATAAAAGATAAACTTTGAATTGAGTAGAAATACTGTAACTATATGAAAATGAAACATTTTTAAGATTAAATTTTTTATAGATTAAATTTTATGATACCAAAAGAGTTTGTCATGGAACTTTTTATTGTGTTGCAATGGGGATCTAGAAATTTGAGCGCAACAAGTAATTTGATCATTGAAAAGGTGTCCTCTGATGTCACAGTATTCGTGATAGCGCCCATGGTAATGATGTCAGGTATGTTAATTCTTGGTAACGTGGCAAAAGGCAATAAATCTTGACCATTCTGACAACAGAGGACAGCCTGTTATATCCCCTAAACAACCTCTGATTGGTAACAGTCATTAATATAATAGAGCAAGGCACCATTCCAAAAAGAGAGGGGTATCGGCTTACAATGGTTGTTTGACAGGGATCAATGCTAGGCAAACACTCTCCAATTTGGTACTGATTTCTGAAAGTAAACAGAACACACTCACCTCTCTAATCTTAGCTAGAGAAATCTTCGTTGTTGATTTGCCTGGTCGACCAGAATCTGTGCTTTTCAATGACGGAGAAAATTGATCTGTGTGCTCAACATGACTAGTCTGAAAAGAAACCGTACACTCTGCATATTCACGTCAACTGACATGAAGAACTGTAAATCAATTCTGGTAATCTCAAACAGTGACTACATCTAAGTTAACAGTTATCATCTTCTGCCCAGAATTCACTGAGATACATTAGTAGACTCATGTTACAAACCAAGAATTGGAACTTAAAATAATTGGTTAAACAAACCCCATGAAAAAAACAAGCATACAAAATACACATAAAACAATTATAGTTGAACTGAGACTTGATCAAGTCTAAAATAAAGGTAACCTTATCACCCCCGACCCAAATAAATAAATCATGAATAAATGATAAATTCTAGGTTTTTAGAATATCAAGAGTAAAATTCTGTGAATGTCTAAAAAATATTATCTGTTACCTTAATTTCCTTTGACTTTTCATTGTCTTTGAGTGGGGTAAAACTAACACGACCTTCCTCAGTGTCACCATGTATACTAAGCTCCCGTACAAGGGGGGAGTTCTTGCCCTTTGGTGATACATCTCTTGGTTCCTTTTCTGATAACCAAAAAATTGTACCAAAAGATTATTTTGTGTGACTTAAACGTTATTCTAAAGGTGATCTCAATTTTAAACCAGCAGAGGTACTCTTCAAATCCATGCTTGTCGTATTCATGGGTTTATGATGACAGATTGTCCACTTCACACTGATCCTTGCCTAATAATGGTGGAAACCCGAAAGGAAACCTCGTAAAAACCAAAGTAAAAAAAAAAAAACCTTTTCATTAGGCCTACTTACTTTGTCTTTTTTTACATTAACATGTGTTTAAGCTTGTATAGAATTTAGGAATTGCTGATGCAAAACCTTGGTTTGCCTCTTAAAATGTAAGTTTTGGTCTTTTTAAACTTGATTCTGCCTGCCCAAAAGACAGGTGTGAGTCTCAATTTACCCATTCCACATATTATTACTCTGATATCTCACATTTTCACTTACCTTCAGTTGATGCATGAGACATGATATTTTCTGTGATGGTTTCCAGTTTGATATTAGAAGGATAATGGTCTACAGTGTGTTTCGTGAGGTTTCTAGGAGCTCCCATTGCTTTTGTCTTCGGCACATTCTTTAGATTGGGTTTCTTCTGACTTTCCTGAAATTATAATGATTGTTTTCTTAACATCTTTCAATCCATAGAGCAATGCTTCTTTCTGTCCACTATATACATATTATCAGATTGGTTTGTTTGTCTGATTGGTGTTTAAAGTCGTACTCCAGGGCATTTCACTTATAAGACGGTGGATTGTCCACTTCACACTGTTCCTTGCCTAATTACTGTGGAAACTGAGAGGAAATCTCGTAAAAACCACCCCGCGATTGCCAGAGAAACACCATGTGACCCACTCATATACCTGGGGGTCGAACACAGACTCAATCCTGTGAACAGTACATCAAAGAAGGCTTTAATAAGTACATTCGCTAACCACTAAGCCATAGCTGCCGGCCTAATCAGAATTGGAAAGATCAGTGTACAGAACAGTTAAATTTAATAAAACAAAACAGACAGAGGAATTTTTATAGTGAAGTAGCATTCCAATCATTCGATTTGTTTGTTGTTTAGGGTTTAATGCCATATTAAAGGCTATTTAACTCATATGACTGTGTACCAGCCCCATGGGTGAAGAAAACCAGCCTGATTTATCCAGCTGGACAATCAATAGGATGTAGTTGAACGCATCACAAATAAATCTGCTTTGTGTAGCCCTTGCATCTGAGAGCACCAGGGCAACAGAAATATCCCGTCAACTGCCTGCTTCCACCCACCGATTATGCAACCAAAGGTCTAGCATAATACTATACTGAAAGAGTACATATACAGTGACCTTGTGAAGGATTTGGAAGGAAATTTGTGACCTAAAGTTCCTGTTCATGGGAAATATTACATTTCCTGCAACGAGTGTCTCAACTCATAATATTATAAATCATCTTAAAATTGCTTTCCTTATCATGGCCCTATATAAACAGGTATCTTGTTAACAACTCCAACTGAATATTCCCCAACATCTCCTACATGTATCTACACTCAGTCCTGACAAGCAGTTCAGCAGCTTACAGCCAACAAGATAATATTGTTATCTTTATCCCTGTCACAAGATATCAAAGCTATGAATGTCTTCATTGAACCCCTAATAACAGAGCTATGAATGTTTTATTTTTTTTTAATCCATAATAGAAGAAAAAAAAACCCATCTCCAGTTGATGAGGGATCTGTCAACAAGATTCACAAAAAGAGGCCATATAGTTTCCATGCTCAAGTTCTGTTATGGAAATAAAATCCCCTTCTATCAGTAAGGATTGGCAAACAGGACAAGCCTATATACATGTCTTTCCTGATTTCAGTGATCAGTAGGTTAGTCCAAATTTATGTTCATGGAAATAAATGATATGTGAATATGTAATAGATGTCATAGACAGTTGATGCCAAGATTTTATATAACAAGTCAAGTAACAATGACTCTTCCTGATTTTGTTTGTTTGATTGGTGTTTAACGTCGTACTCAAGGGTATTTCACTTATATGACGACGAACACAAAAACAGGACATCACAAACAAAATCTGCTTAGCGTTACCCTTTAGCTCTGCGAACACCAGGGCAACAGAAAGCAACCTCTTTTCTCGTCTCTTACGATCAACCGAGGAAGCCGAGGGAGTATTCTTTAGGGCTATGGCCCACCCGCTCCCTCACAGGGCCTGATGGTAAAGAGACAAACTCGATCCCGTAAACAGAACGATACATCCAAACAGGATTATAAAGCGCACACACTATCACTTAGCCACGGCCGCGGGTTACTTCTATCAGAGATATATTGATTGATTGATTGATTGGTGTTTTACACCATAAATTCCAACAGTGGTTTATTCCAACAATAAATTGACACTAACACTAACGGTAAAATGCGAAATGTTCTAAAAACGTTAAAAAAGTAAAATTTTCCTCCCATGCTGAATGTAAGTAAAGACAGCATTGCTACTCTCCTTAGCCTGCCAGCAACAGAGTTTATATGACAAAGTAGTCTCCCTTGTAAGAACCCACCTCATTATCAGATTCCACCAGAACTTGGTCATATTCACTTAAGGCGACTAAAAACATA
Organism: Mopalia muscosa; assembly: GCA_031763545.1. Classification (NCBI taxonomy): domain Eukaryota; kingdom Metazoa; phylum Mollusca; class Polyplacophora; order Chitonida; family Mopaliidae; genus Mopalia; species Mopalia muscosa. The sequence continues at coordinate 5,416 of JARFOD010076847.1, forward strand.
ATGGACGTGACGTTTTCAAAACAATGTATCCACTTTCTGCGTTCAGATCTCTGACCCCCTACATCTACCATTCTGAAAATACAAGATAGACAAATTTTGCATTAGTTAAAAGTAAAATATACAACCATTTCTTTGGTATTTTCAGGTGATATTTAATTCTTTCAACAGCAAGTCTGTTAGTGTACAATCTGCTAGGTGAATACATAAAAAGTGTTTTGTAACAGTAAAATCAATTTTGATTTTGTTTGTTTGTTTGATTGGTGTTTAACGTCGTACTCAAGGGTATTTCACTTATATGACGACGGATTGTCCTTTTCACACTGTACACAGCCTTATTACGATGGAAAATCGGGATGAAACCTCGTAAAAACCACCCCCGCGATTGCCGGAGCCACAACATTCAATTTTATAGAAAAACTGGTATATTTCACAATATCTATGCATAATTATTTCTGAAACATACATAGAATGACTCAATTCGATATTATAAACAAATTGTGAAAAAAACAGATTGAATTACTTCATGGAATTATGCATGAAAGAGGTAAAACTGTCTTAAAATAGATCAGAAATACATTTTACCCATTTTCTCGGCTTTCATTTTCCATTCTAACCTACTTGGGAAAATGCCTACTCCTCAGCTGTTTTTATAGCTACAGAAGAGATTTTATCTTAACATATAAAACTAAAAAACAGTCAGTCATTCAGATTTAAAAAATCTTTTTTCATTTTCTACATAAAGTTATAAGAAGTTAAAATTTTACTATTTTGACTTATTTTTTGGATTTTTTACCTTTAACCCAATATTGCAAGAAAACTAAGATAAATAGGATAAAACTGAATGACTGTTTTGGGGTTCACATAATGTTTTATGTGTTGATGTAAAATTGACCAGTTGACTTTAATAGTGTAAAAGAAGTAGCAATTTGAAAAAGAGGTATCAAAAATATACTTTTTATTCAAAATATTTTTTCTCTAAGTTTTAGAAAAAAATAATTTACTTATTATTATTTTTCTGCAGAAAAAGACAATTCAGAATATATATACATGAGTTTCAAAATTCACAGTAGTTTAGAAGTAAAACGTTAAAATGCAAAAACACTCTATAGGGGGGTCAGAGTATCCTTAAAGAAAGCATTTTAATCTCAATTTGTGGATTTGACATTAAATGTGTATAAGCAATATTACCAGCATTAAAAAAGTCTTTCATCCAGTGAGGGGCTTAGCCAGAAAACGAAAGTAGGGTGTCCAAAATGGTCATTTTGTTTCACTTTTTGAGTAACTGGGTGTCCAATTTTGACAGTTTTCCTAACAGGGTGTCCAAATGAGGCAATTGTTCACTTCAAGGTGTCCACTTGGACGGGTGGACGGGTGTCTGCCTTAGCCCCTGCATCCAGTTATAAAAGAAACTTAAGAATTTGGAATCACTTCAATACTGGGGATTCTGTCCTGCTCATCTAGTCGCATATTTAATTGTCATCTGTGATCTAGAGGATAACCTGTATGGCTTTCAGATTGATTCGCATCTTGTAAGGGATTGGTGTCATCTGGCTATGGGCAGTTTGTTTGTAGAGTATCAAGGCTGCATTTACTCAACACTTGAGGAAAATTAACTTTCCAACATTATCAAAACACTTCACATTTTTGGTTGTGCTAGTGTCCATATTTGTTGGAATACACCCCAGTCATATAAGTGAAATACACCAATCAATCAATCAATCAATCGAAGCAATCTAGTGCTATTTTTATCTTATTTTTATTTTTATTTTCTTTCTATTCAGACAAGAGTAACAGAGGCCAGTGAAGGTAATATATTTATTAATGATGATGCTGAGAATACGATCAGGGTTGCTAAATGTACTTCCACTCTAGAGTGTATTTGTACCCTATAAGTAAAAGGAATTGCATTAGAAAAAGCCAAATCATTTTAAGAAAACCTGAAGTAATCACAAAACTTAATGTTTGAAAAATTGTACTGCAGAAAGTTCCCATGTACATACAAAAGCCCATTCTAAAATATAATTGATTCTACTCCCAAACTCAATTCATTGACTCTTAAGATACACCCAGGCCATCTTGTTTTAAACTTCTTTAATTGCGCGGGCGATTGGAGGGAGCTCCATGTTGCCCTGGTGATCTCAGAGCTAAAGGGGAACAAGAAGTCGATCTGTTTGTGCTGTCTGTATTGCATCCTGTTGATGGCGTCCTGTAGTTGTCTTGTCCTGTCTTGGTTTATTGTCAGTGATGTCGAGGGTGGTCCTGTATTTGTCCCGTCCTGTCTTTGTTTGTTGTCAGCGATGTCGAGGGAGGTTTCCTTCACCCATTGGGCTAGCATGTCATCATATAAGTGAAATACCCTTGAGTACGATGTTAAACCCCAGTCAAACAAACAAGCAATCTTTTATTTGCTGGTCTATGGCATACCTGACTCCAAATATTGGAGAAACAAGTTCAAGGTGAACTTTAAACCTACTATATAGCTTCCTCTTCTTAAGATCGGTAAGCAGGCGATTGGAAGGAGCTTCATGTTGCTCTGGTGCTCTCAGAGCTTAAGGGGAACAGGAAGCCGATCTGTTTATGGTGTCTGTATTGCATCCTGTTGTTGTTGTCCTGTATTTTTCCCATCCTGTCTTTGTTTGTTGCCAGTGGTGAGGAGGGTGGTTTCCTTCACCTATTGGGCTGACACGTCGTCATATAAGTGAAAAAATACCCTTGAGTATGACGTTAAACCCTTATCAAACAAACAAACAATGAGATCGGTAATGGCATTTTATTTCACCAAATTATTTGCAACAACATGGCTGCAGTTGCAGAATTTAATGATATTCACATGTAAAATATTGTGTCTGTTGTGTTGTAATAGATACATTAATCATCTTTAAACATGGAATGCATTTTTCTTGCCTTGCACTGATGCATGAGATTGCATTTTATTAATTCCACAAATAATTCTGGCTGTTACTGAGTAATTTTACAATATTCACATGTTGTTATATTTAAATTCTGTAAATCTAAATTTGCCTTTCAGAAGCACCATTGACAAGAGGAGCTTCTCGTGATGATGAAGACGAGAGATTCGGATATGATGTCTTTCTTGGTCAAATGCCTCCTTGCTCACCTGTAAGCTAGCGTTCGTGAATAGCATTAGAAATCTTGTTCACAGTCTTATGTTGGACATGCATTCCTGTGCTTGGAAAAACCAGAATATGTCTTAAATCTAATCTTACTTGATGGGATGTACTAAAACTGTCTGATGGTGTACTTTTTTCAATCCAATATGTTTTATATCAAAACAAATTTGTGCATTAATTGAGCACACAGTCGATGATCAATAGAAAACAATATTTTGTGTTGCAACAAATCCAATAAAAATTCAATAACAACTCTCTTTAAGGATGATGAATCGGTATTGTATGTTAGCTATAGCTTGCATCCATTGAGATAGAGAGATGGCATTTGACCAAATTCTGTTTGGTTTTTAACTTAAAACTTGTGCTGTGGTCAACTCTCCTTAAGATGATGAATCGGTATTGTATGTTACCTATAGCTTGCATTCATTGAGACAGAGAGATGGCATTCGACCAAATTCTGTTTGGTTTTTAACTTGAAACTTGTGCTGTAGTCAACTCTCCTTAAGATGATGTCAGATGAATTGGTATAGTATGTTAATACCATAGATGTGGTTTTATTTCACCAAGTTTCACAAAAAAGGATGGCTGATGTTACATATTGCACTAATATTATGATTTACTTTTTTCTTTTGCATGTTTGAAAGAAAAAAAAATTTCCTTATACTGAAGTAGGAAAAAGGATTAATCTGGGATTATGAGCATACATGTATTTAAAAAAACAACTTTTACAGTGGACCTGCTTGCTACTCAGCCTGTTTTATGTAGCACACTTCAAGTTTTAACCTAGTAATAACCTCATATTTTATGCCTTTGTTTCAGGCGGAGATATTCAAATTCTTTAAGCAACAGTTTGTGAGATATGGTCTGTGTCAGTATTCAGAGAAGCCATTCTTAAGACTTGATTTTGTACCTAATCGGACATATCAGTTTCTGGTTGTGAGTTTCATTGTATTATTAGAATTCTCTATATAACATTTCATTGATTAGTGTTTAACATTCCGCTCATGTGTATTTCATGAACAAAACCATATAAAATAGGAGGTGCTTTGCTGGGATAGAAAATTAATGTCTATCTAGTGCATGATTATTTTTCGGTTTGGAACAGACTCCCCTTAGCTTGAGGTCAGTGGCCATGACTTGGTGGTTAGTGTGTGAACTTACTTATCCTATTTCTATATACAGGTCACAGTATCGGTCCGTCTGTCGAACATTAAGACTGTATATGAGTGAGAGACTGTGTCTAAGGCAATCCCAGGGGTGTTTTTTTTATGCAGTTGTCTCTTGGTTCTCCACCCTAGTAAGGCAGAGAATGGTGTGAAGTAGACAATCCATCGTCATAAAAGTGAAATACCCTTGAGTACAACTTTAAAGTAACCCCAATAAAACAAACAAGAACCTTAGCTAGAGGTGTTGATATTCCAATGGTTTGAATTTCTGCCTTGTACTAAGGGCTAAATATCATCCGCACATCTTTCACAGTACAAGGCATCAAACAATGTTTATACATGTATATATATCCAAACATTGTCCATATTATATTTATACTTTCAAATTGCATGAAAACATGTTTTATCTGACAAAACTATTGAACACATTGCAAAATGTGACATTCCTCATATGAGAGTATACAATACTTTTTAACACAAATCATCAGAGGATTCTGTCCATCATATATTTCTGAAACAGTTTGTAACATGTTTTTCACCTGTTGCTCCTCACAACTCTCCCCTTGAAAAACTTTATCCGTCAATAACCATCGTTTTTTTTTTTCATAGTTTCACAAGAAATCGGATGCTTTGTCATGTATTAATTGGTTTCGACATGTTCAGTTCAAAGGATCGGAGCTCAATATAAAGGTATGGAAAAGGAAACAGGCTGTTTTAGTTGATTTATATCATCTAGCAATGTTAATTTTATAAAGAGACTTTCTATAAATAAAGAATTTGTCTGCTTATTAATTATCCTGTGACGTTCACATTCAACTTCTTACAGCTTCCCATTATGCAAACTGGTGAATCATCAGGGGGAGATAATTCAGCACTGAACTAAACTTTCGCTGCAAACCAGTCAATTTGACCTGGTTTAGCCATATAATGAGAGCAAAATGAGAGTACATGTGACAAAACAAATAACATGGTAACTGTCGTGGATTTATGTAATAAAAAAGTTGAAAGAGATGCAGGCCTGTGAACTCCGCGTTGAGTCGATTGTACATTAAGAAATAATCCATATGAAATATTCACATTATGACTTATGAGAAATTAGGTATTAGTCCACAATTTTTTAAACATCCAAGCCCTGATTTTCATCAACCCCATACAATTTTGTCTTGATTCAAGAGTTGTGCAAATGACAAAATTGATGATTGAAAATGACCCACACCTTAGGATGCTAACCGATTGAAAATGTTATCTTTCATTAACCTACATCAAATAGTCAATGTTGCTCTGTCTCTGATAAAATGGGCGATGGAAACAATGCCGTCCACACTACTGAATACACTGTTTCACACTTCTAGTTATGGGACCTTTGCTACCTCTAGATTACTTTTTGGACCGTTTCACGTTCTGTCACCACAGACCACTTTTAATCCATTAACCACACTGAGTTTCACCTCACTTATCCCAAATCCATAAATATGAAAGCCCCCTTTTGTATATGTAAATTCAGGCTGGGAAAAACCTTGAAGCAGACCTACTTAAAATGGAGAAGAGGAGGTCAACCAAGAAAAGAGAATCCAATAAAGGTAAGTTGATGTGCTATCACACTGTACAGCTTAAAACAGTTGGTGACTGCTCTATGTTCTGACATCCCTATGTTCTGACACATTCGTCAATGGTATTTTTTTAAAATTCATTCTTTTTTATTGATTCGGGGGATTGGACTTAGGGTTAATACCCTTTTACTGACAGTATTTTTAGTTTTAGTTCTGTTTTATTCATCAATCTTTTACACTCAAATATAGTTTTTAGAGTGAAGGACCAATTCTACAACGGCTCCGTCGGAATATAGGGGTGTCGGAACATAGGGTTGTCGGAATATTGGGCTGTAATAAAAAAAAAACAGTTAGATTGGTTGAAACATTCGATTTTAGTTTGTTTACTTTAGAATCACATTACCGCGCAGAGGGAAACCCCAGTGACTGAACTGGCCGAGCCGGTGAATTTGTTCTATAAAATTACACACCCCAAGAAAAAACATTCGAGAAACACAGTTCAATTCCAAACACCAACAACCGACTTTATTTTGTGTAGTCATAATGTATATTGGTTTTAATCAGTGAAATAAAACATTAATGGAACAAATTGTCTGGTTGCCAAGTGTTGATCTACTTCACAAGGTCGACAGATTCCCCAATCTCCCCATATCACGTTAGGGGACGCTGTCAAATATGATGTAAACATTGAAAAAAGTCCCACTTCACACTATACACAGCCTTATTACGATGGAAAACCGGACGGAAACCTCGTAAAAAAAACAACATGTGACTGATTCATATACCTGATGGTCGAAAAGGCGGACTCAAACCCGTCAACGGTGAACGGTAAATCGAAGCATGTTGAGTCCAGGAAGCGCACTCGCTACAACTGAGTCACGGCCGTGGGCATGTTCTGTGTGGAGTTTTTTTTACTTTGCTAGTATTTTGGATTGTTTGTTTTTGTATTTACAGATTTGGAAGACGAACACTTTGCATCTTTTTTCATGCCTTGGCAGGATTCGCTTTGGTAACAGCCGCCATAATGAACTTCACAACGTGTGAGTATCTACATAATCTTTGAAGCACGTATTTTACTATTTAAATCTTTATTAAAAAAAAACGTTCTAAAAAACTAAATTTTTTGGTTAAACTTTTTGCATTATCAAGATTCTGAAAAGAAGATTTCAGAAAAGCAACAAGGAAGAGGTCAGAATGTTACGCCTCACTAGCAGTAGAGTCCTCAAATACATCTCAACACCAAAGTACATGTATTCGCTCAAAGCGAGTTTAACAGTACAAATAAGCCGTTTTGTACTGTTACACTAATTAACATTAGATAGAGCAACCCCTACTCATCCTTTTATCTTTTCGGGTCGTTTGTTTTTCAGCTGGAAGTGTTTCAAATGTTATTCAGAAATGTGTGATCGTTGCCGGGAAGTATAGCATAGCGAGTTCGTTCATGATTATTTACCTCTATGCGCCGGAACTCTATCCGACTAATATGCGGTAAGCATTGTTTTTTCATTAACATTTCTTAAGAAGGGAGCAATTGGAATCGCCCATTGGTCCGCCCGAGAATACATTACAGACAGAGAAATGGTGAAAAAAGATACATGTACGTACGGTGTACTTTCAGTGGAAAAGCCACTGTACTGAAATACATTAAGTCTATATATGCGATATAAACCGCGTTGAAAACAAACCCCAACTTTAGTTTAGCCTAGAAAAGAGATATTGGAGACGCCACAATTTCTTCACTAAATAGCAGCTAAAGGCAAAACAAATTTGAAATTCACTATTTTTTATAACCTACTTTGTCAGTAATAAAACAATTGACTTCGACTTACATCAAACGATTTCGACAATTTCACTTCAGATAATTTCGTGTAATAGAAAAAGGTAAGAATAAATGTTTAGTTATACATGGTAGGTTGGATGGATGGATTGATTGATAGCTTGATTTTTTTATACCTATGAAAAGTTGATAAATCACTATTTATTCAAGTAAGTTTTAATTGCTATATTGGATTTTTGTGAAACCGCAGATACAATACTTTCATATTACTGTATAACTAGAGTATGAGCATGTACGCATACGTACATGTCCGTCCGTCCGTCCGTCCGTCCGTCCGTCCGTCCGTCCATCCATCCATCCATTTGCTCTACAATGAATGAATTAGAATTAACCGTACACCGTACACAGCCTTCTTACGGTGGAAAACCGGGAGGAAACCTCGTAATAACCACCGCCGCAATTGTGACTCGCTCATAAAACTGATGGTCGACAGGCTGACTTGATCACGTAAACGGTAAATCGAAGCAGGTTCAGTTTAGGAAGCGTACTCGCTACCAATGAGCCGCGTCTGCGTGCTTGATTGAATTTATGAGAATGAATGATTGAATGAGGATGAATGAGAATCAATAATAATGAAAAGAATGAATGATAGAATGTGAATAAAGGAATGAATGAAAATGAAAAAAATGAAGGAATGCCTGATATTGCCACGAAATATATTGATCTAGTAGGCCCTGAAAGCCGTCGGTAAGAAGGACAAGGCAGTTCTACTTATTTAAATTAGAAGACTGCTTTACTATATCAGTGACAAAACTTTGATGCGAGATCTCACACACACTTGTTTGATAACATTTTAGCTTTCTTTGATTGCATTAGTTGGGTTAATGTCCATTCTTCTTCCATTATTAGTTATACAATTTCTGGATAACCACTTCTTGTTTTGTGATAGAACACGGCGTTTCGATACATATGCCTGTATTGTCATCACGTTTAAAACGTATAAAGAAAAATAGGATAGGTAGAAGCTATATACCTGTATAAGTAATTACTTATACCTGTATATAGCTTCTACCTGCAAATTCCGCATATGAACACAAACATACAAATCACTGTTTATAAAATATTGATCATACATAAACTTACCATCGCCATTGCCTTGTTGTGATCTGCAGATCTATTGGGCTTGGGTTTTCAGACGTCTCTTGCAGAGTGGGAGAATTTATCGCTCCATTCGCAGCTGCTGCGGTCAGTACATACCATGCATTATCTTTTGCCCAATGAATTGTTGATAGTAAATTGGAAGTGTATCACATAGATTTAAGTAATAATCAAAAAGATCAAAAACCAGTATTACAAAAATGAGCATCACTTGAGTATATAGACCTGCATGTGGTAATCAATCAGTTCATGCATTTTGTGGATGAAACAGGTAATTTATCGTCTATTTCATAACTCTTTTCCAGGCTCGAGCCATCCCCTGGGCACCAGCCGGTGCATTCGGCCTGCTATGTTTGGTAACCTCTTTGGCATATTTCAGTCTCCCAGAAACCGCTCAGAAAGACTTACCTCAGACAATAGAAGATCTAGAAATGCTAGACAGGTTCAACGGGAGTAACAAAATAGATAATGGCACAGCATAATATGTGGGGAAGAGGTGTAGTGGATTTGTAGATCAAATTACACAAATGAATAAAATTTCAATAAATATGTATTTAAACGAGACACAACACATTTTTTGCGTTTTAGTTTAATTGTATCGTTTAAATAGAACAGTGGTCCGTCGGTTCTTCGATTTGAATGATAAACTGACAAAAGTGGACTTTTTGATGCGTTGAATAATTTATTTTCTTTAATGTATGATTAATTACTATGAAATTATATTTAGTTAAAATAGTTTTAATAGTGGATATGCATTTCATGTCGCTATTTAAAGCGATATTCCGGGCTGCAAAAAAAAACTATATTCCTTAAAATGTAACCATTAAACATACTGAAATATGAACGTTTCATCCTATAGTAAAATCGTTGGAGGGTTACACGTATATACCCACCCACGACAATAGTAACATCGTCACTTTTCATAACGTCAGGCGACCTACTCTCCTGTGTGTTACGGGCTAATAACATGTGTGAACTGTCCAAGTTAAACCCTGCTTTAAACAGTCGGCTCTATAGGTCTTATGAGGTAGGTCCCCTATTGTGAAAAGAAAGATAGTTGGCTGGTTATAATTTGTTGAACTCGTGTTTAAGATCCAATTATAAAATGGATATAGCTCGATTAGAAAATAAGAGAGCATTATTCAACGCAGGAAATAATGCCCTTTTCAAATATTTGCATGGTTTCTGTCCATATCGGTTACCTTAGGTCAGGACATTTGCATAACCATACAACACTGTCGCCTGGTTTATGTTACGAACTAGACGTAACTGCAATTAACGTAAAACCGTAATATGTAAATGTATCAACAACTTATGGACAACGTTATTTTCCATCCCCACAAACTCTTACTAGTTATCGTATTTTAGAAAGTTGTTCTATTCATCCACCATCCATTGTATTCATGCTTATCAAAGTGACACAAGGTTCTGTGCAATAACTAAGATAAGCAGTCTGTAGGCTACAGGCGTGAAGCTTAAGCAATTTCTTGTGAACATTTTTTTTTAAATTTGAAGACAACGAAACAACATCTTGAATCTTCAAGGAAACATTTGGTACCATTTAGCATTAGTACTTTGTCATTACAAATATTACTCGAGTTGTACATGAAACGGTATTAAAACCCTGGGCTACAAACATCATAGGGTCATGAACAATACACAGAAACAATTATAATTCCATAACGTCTCTGTATTTGTAAAGATCTAAATGTATTATCTAACATTAACCCATAGATAATCATACATTTGCTTCTTTTATTTCTTAATAGTTTTTGTTTGTTTGATTGGTGTTTAACGTCGTACTCCAGGGTATTTCACTTATATGACGACGGACACAATTACAGAACATCACACACAAATCTGCTTCCCGTTACCCATTAGCTCTGCGAACACCAGGGCAACAGAAAGCAATCTCTTTTCTCGCCTCTTACGATCGACCAAGGGAGTATTCTGCAGGGCCATGGCCCACCCGCTCCCTCACGGGGCTAATAGTTTTGGAGGCCATTGGCCCAAACACATTCTCATGTATACAACAAACATATAGCATGCGTAAATTAGCACATGAGTAAATTACAATTTACGATGACAGCAAGTAACAGAACAGTTCAGTTAAAATTTAAACGACTTTAGCGCAAGTGTGTCCTTTTGACTTCAAACGTTTTACATTGTGTAGAAAAAAGGTTTCCTAGACTAGTCGTAGTCGCCAGGTGTTTATTGATTTGGCTTTGAACATAGCACACGATGTTACTCAGCGGAAACGATTTTCGGACACCAGTCGGACGTATCGACGACGCCATGCTCGCCAGATTTCCATTGATTGGATACACTGCAGGTCGCTATAAACATATACATTGTACACAATAACGGAACTCACGACCAGTGTCTGGCAACACCACTTCTCATCATACGATAAAGAGCAATCCTTTCTTGTCATGTAGTGGCGACAATTCCAAACCATTCTTCACGCTTCATTACTTCATAAAGAACCACACTTAATTTTCATATAGTGGGGTGCCGCACACCATTTGCTGAATAAAAATAACTCCATCTTTATTATGTTATGACGAGGCGGACCAGGAACTCCACAGCATCTCACTATAGAGATAGTCATCAACACAAATCTCCTCTTAACTACATGGTAAAGAACAACCCCGTTTTATTGTGTAGGTAGAGGTAAGATCACAACTCCCTTACAGAAAAATCATTTAAGATCCTATAGGATTTTGGACATGCTATAGGATCCTATAAGATATTTATAAAATATTTTTACGATCCTATAGATTGTGTGTTTGATTAGGGTTGAACGTCGTACTCAAATGTATTTCACTCATGTGACGAGGGATTATCCACTTCACTGTTTTTCTTCTCTACTTACGGTGGTACACCTTGAGGAAACCTCGTAAATCCGGAGCCACATCGTGCGACTCACTTTATATACCTGATGGTCGAAACACGGACTAGATCTCATGAACAAAGATCTTGAAATATATGCAGACCATTTGACCACTGGTTCTTCGACTTCCGAGCCAATACTACAAATCAAAGAACAGCTGTAATACAAATACTAAATCTGTAGCCAAATATACATCTACATCTTACTGACACCCATGTGTATTTTTACAATACAGTGTAATCTCCGTAAGGCGTGCGAATATCTGAAGCGGATTGTTTATAAGTTTTATAGTTTGATCTGAATCGATGCAATTCATATAGGAACGAAAATATTTGTAAACAGGGTCGACTTTACATTCAGAGCCTGAACACCACTGTAATAGTACATTGATTTCATTACCATACAATGGTTATGTTGAAACTTATTCGTCTAATAATTTGAACACTTAAAGCGCTGTATTTTCAGTTTTCAATTTTACTATCTTATTCGGCGAACTTTTGGCCACCATATTGTCCCCTATGGTAGAGGAGCTGACTGGTATTCGAATATAGCTGCTTACAATTTTATTTTATTCGTGGCATATAAATATCTCCGAATAAACCATATAGGATTGAGGTAATAGATTGATTGGCCAAGATAAATCAATTAGCAGCAAAACTTTGAAATTACACTAGTTCAATCGATATTGCGTTATCGCTATATTTTGAGAAATTAGAGAATAATAATGATAGCTCAATTAGGCGACTGATAACCGAACGATTTCCTGAAATGCTCCCTAACGGTCTTTGCAATTAAATAAGGCATCCTTAAAACAAGCATAAAATATTTGCATGGTAAGAGTATTGTACATGAATTACTACAATGTAAACAATGTTCCTATAAAATCAATATAAATTTAATAAAGTTTGGAATATACTATGGACGAAGCAATACAAAACAGCAGTAAACATTCTATTCAAACATAGCCCATCAAAATGTATTTCACTTGAACGGGGAAACTTCAGACAGTTTAAGCACATCCGATCCTTTCGTGTATTTAACATGCTAAACAGTTAGTCAACAGTTATACAATTGCTTATTGGACTCATGAAATGCGAATGACTGGAATTACGGACCGCAGTAGTAATTCTACCCAAACTCTTCAGTTTTGTTTTTCGTCAGTTCGGTTGGGTTTCTCCTCTGTTTTAAACAAATCGAGGTCCTGCATGGTCTGAGGTAGTTCTTTGTTGGCAGTCTCCGGGAGGAAGACACATAGTACAGACACCAGCAGGCACAGTATTCCGAATACCAACACTGGAACCCAGGGGATTGCGCGAGCCTAGAAGAGAGTTACTTTGTTAAAAAAAAATTGACAAACATCTAAGAGCATTTAGTCAGTCTTTTATAAAACCCTTTTTATGCTAACTAATCTTTAACCTGTAAATAGAAAAGTACCAATATTAAACCTTGTCCACGGTTATTGAAATCGTTTGACAAAATCTCGATCCTGGGGAACCAAGAAAATGGCATTAACATAAGTAGCAACGTTATTCTTTGGAAACTTAAAGGGACACCAGCATCATGCTTTTGTTCATTGGGGTTTGCAACATTTTATGCTTTAATACAAAATATAGATCAGTAATAACGGTCCCAATTTGACCTAGAGCAAAAACATTTATTATATCCCGATAATTGACTCTCATGAATTATCTTCAAATCTATTACACAAGTAGTGTTGAAATTTTATCACATCCGTATGCTCATTAAAGTGTTTTACAAAAGTATCACTTCTAGAAATGAGCGCTGGTCTTATTATTAAATATTCTAACAAATCATTGTATCATCAATAGATTTATGAAGAGAATAATATTGCACATTAAAGGCATTATTATTAATTGTATTGCAATATTTATTATGTAGGATGAAGAATATACATTTATTTTTTCGTTTATTATCGATTAGGTGCACAGTTATTGCATTCATATCAAAATATAATGGCAGGTAAAAAGCCAAACACTTATTACAGATGTTTAGATTTCCTACTGGTGTATCACAAAACAAAGGCTACAAGCCTTGTTATTACAACTTTCAATAAGGTTCACAAGTGCATTTCCATTATTTGGGGGGATTCCAGAGATGCTGTAGGGTTATTGAAGAGTCTTGAAGGCTAAAAGGAACAAGCGTACATGACAACAATACCCCTAGCCCAATTTATCCCGCTTGGTGTCTTGTTATGTCTGCTTTCCTCCCCTTAATTGTTTGCTGATCTGAAAATCCTTAGTGGCACGAGGCGGTAGCACACTTATAATACTATTTAAAGCACAGGGCGAATTCATTTTATACCCGTGTCGTTTTAAAAATAAAAGATAAGCTAGTGACACAATATTAAAATTTGCTTCAATGAATTCGGATCTACCATGTTGCGCAATAACAGTATTATAACTGTATCCACATCAAAATATATTTTTTTTTTAATTTAAATTCCTATCAGAGATCACATGTAGAATAATAAAATGGGCTCATCTAATCCTGCTTACGATTATATTGACATTGACCGGCCACGCTGTTTACTTCTATGAAGTATCGTTATGTGTGTGTGTAAATTCCCATCCCCTCTCCCCTTCAAAGTTAAAGTACTTCATGGTAGTAATACATAGATCTTGTATTTGGTAAACTCTACTAATACTTACCACAGTGATGGTAAATGGTGCTATCAGTCCAGCGAGTCTGGCCGATAAATCAGCCATGCAAAAACCAATGGATCTGTGGGAATACAAGGATCTTACTACAAAACACATATCAGCTTGATCCTTTTGACTTACATTGCATCATGATGCATGTGATAAGAACGGGTATTTTAGAAGAGAAAACTTGGTTTGACATTACATTTAGATGAAAACTTGCAATGATTGAGTCAGATTGAAAGACAAAACATTACTCACCGAACGTTGGTTGGGTAGAGTTCAGGTGTGTACATGTAGATGACCATGTAGGAACTTGATATACTGAACTTGCCTAAAACGACAACGCATGTCTGAATAACAGAGGCAATACTTCCAGCTGAAAAATAAAACGGTGAAACGGTCAAAGACGAACAACTGTAACTTACTTGCAACTGATGAAGCATAACCGTTAATTATTTAATTAAAATACGTAAGTGACGTCTGCCTTCACAACGATAGTAGTTGTAGTGTCTACTCATGGCTGTCTCCCTAGTGCCTGCATCTGTTGGCCCTCTCACACAACACCGGCCATTGCTCAGTGAAAAAAAAAAAAAACAACAACCAGCCGCTTGTTTGTTTGTTTGATTTGGTTGGCGCATGCAGCCTCACGGGGCTATTTGCGCCATAGCTTTATGTTAAATGTAAGACCTAAGCTTAATTACATCAAGAAATTATTGGGTTTTTTTGTCTGTAAAATGTATTTTGCAATTGCAGAATAAATTTTGCTCCTGTTCTTATCTGGATTTAAGAGTTTCCCCCAGTGTGTGCTGAGTCACACCCACGTGAGGTAGACAAGTGTACA
>JARFOD010076858.1:8701-20588 GCA_031763545.1 Mopalia muscosa
GTTTTTCATTTATAAGCCCCCCCCCCCCCTCCCTCTACTATATTAAGGGTGGACAATAACGTCACTAGTCTTTGAACGTATTCCAAATATGTTTTCTAACAAATACGTTCATACCCATATAACTCTCACCAAAGACTGCAAAATTGAGCTGGCAAGAGTAGCTCTCCGTATTAATGTCAATCGTCTATAGATGCCAGTCGTGTGTAACTAACTCCATGTAGAATCCACTCTGTTATTGTTCCTAATTAAAGGTTTCAGATGACCTGAGTGACGTTCTATTCACGTATTCTCTGAATACATTGACTGTAGATCCGTAATTACTGTAATCTAGGTTCGTTTCAAGAAATAACTGACATTGATGAAGCTGGAAAGGGGTTATCCAATGGCTGCTGATACTGGCATCAAACACACCGTTAAAGGGCTGCGTGCATTATAAACTGGAGCCATTATCCTCATTGATTAGTTCCCACATCAAGGCCTTGTAGTTAAATAATTGCAAACGATTTTCCAAAAATAATCTGACATGCTGGAGTGATATACCTGAATAGTATTTGGATTGTTATAGGTTATTATATATATGCGATAGAAATGTATTATGTGATACGTCTACTATCAGTATCGTATGTTTGGGGGCATTTAAGGAATATGTACGTAGGCCTATTTATTATGATGTATATTGTAAATGATCTCATGTTCTCTTGGTTGTATGCCTTCAAGCGATGCTACTGGCTGCGATAACCATATATCCCGTGAAAGATGACCAAGAAATATACTTATCGTACCTTCATTTTATCCAATCACCCGAGGGTTACAGATACATCTACCTACGACCACTGGCAGCTGACATGTTGGGTGTGGCCTTCATAGTCCATGACGTCCCGCGACTTCCCAGTTTGTGTGTTACGGGTTAATAAAACACTATAGCACTGTACATTTAAACCGATTTGTAGGTAGACCTATATAAACAGTCAACTCTATAGGTCATGTGACTGATATAGGCCCCTATTTTGAAAAGAAACATATTTCATCATATTTGATTAGTCAATATTTGTGGAGAACTTCTGTTTAGTGATTGAAGTATCAAGACATGGCCGTGTGGATTATTTGCATGCAGTGTAAGCAATACCCAGTATTTAAGATCCAATTATTCAATGGATATAGCTCGATTAGAAAATTAGAGAGCACTAATGCAACACAAGAAATGATGTCTGTTTTACCTATATGCTTTTTATTGTAAAAATTAGCATCGCATGAACTGCTCCCTGAGATATTGCGTGGCTAAAAACACATAGTGTGTTGGTAAAAAATTGTTATAAATAAGGCTGCATTTAGCTTTAGTGTTACAGGAATTGAGATACCATCGATACCATCACGACGGACCACGCCCTATCTTGGGTACAAGCACTTAACGAGATGTGTGACAATTTTTAATCCACCCTGCAATTAAATATGTCACTTTGAACTACCCACGTTTGCTTCTTCCTGAATTTTCTTGTTATTTCCACAGCCTCACACTGATGCATTTTGTACCCACCAAGTAACCTAGAATCTGGCTTTTCGACATTGTCTGCAACGCAATGTCATGGAGGTAAGACGACAACGGTTTTAATCGAAAGACACCAATGGCAGTTGAAACGACCAAAAGCTTTGGTTCGGTTGAGTAGAGTCATGACATACAGTTCGAGTTGAACTATGGGCTAAAGTGGGTAAAAAATGGTGCACATGCCTTTTTGTTTTCATTTTCACTTTTCGCATTGATTTCAAAAATAACTTTTCTTGTAAACGTATTGTAAGAGACTTGCCAATCATGCCAATGAACCATGTGCAGTTCATGAGAACCGACTTGCTTACTTAATTATTTATGTATTTGTCTCATTGACATGTTCATTCCATGGAATGATTTATGCCAAAGCTATATAACTCTGAATAAATCATATAAAAGAGATTTGCAAATTCTTATCAATAATACCAGAAGTCTTTTCAATAAAAACTTGTACTGATGAATCACACTTAATGCAATACTAGCAATTGTGCAATAAACTAAATACAAAAAAAAAATTAAAAATAAAAACAAAATGAAAAAAAAAAGTCTAATTAACGGGCGACAATGATGTATATATAAAATTACTAAATTTGAACGTAACAAAAATACACAGTTATATAATTATTTTAAAAAAGCTAGCCTAGACACTAACCATGTCAAGCACTCTGTCAATTCAATGTTTCTTATTCTGTCAGTAATTACTCACTGAGTCTCTTTACTATGACGTTTTTTACAGGTATATCAAATCCTGTACCTAGCATGTTTGTTATTCTTTCACAAGGAGCAATTATAGCACACAGCAGATAAATAAAATCGAAAATAGATTATCTTAAGGCGAAACTTCCATATCAGATAACTTGTAACTCTCGTTCTTCCTACCGGCCATATTAATTATTGAATTTATATTTCTTTCAAATGCCATTGTGCGGATTGATCTATTCTACACCCATGTCAACTATCTCGTTAGCTATACATATCTCACATACTTTCTATAGCATGTAGACCAACGTGATTATTACTTTCTCTTGATTTGTCCCTGGGTTGCCAATTACAATATCATTTAGAAATTTGTCTCTGAGAATTTATCTAGGAGATTATTCAACGTTTTAGGTTTTTATTCAATTTCTCGAAGCCCCATGAGGGAGCGTGTGGGCCATGGCCCTACAGAATACTCCCTCGGCTTCCTCGGTCGATCGTAAGAGGTGAGAAAAGAGGTTGCTTTCTGTTGCCCTGGTGTTCACAAAGCTAAACGGTAACGGGAAGCAGATTTGTTTGTGATGTTCTGTATTTGTGTCCGTCGTCATATAAGTGACATACCCTTGAGTATGACGTTAAACACCAATCAAACAAACAAACAAACCAATTAAGATAGGAATTTTGTTACATCTTAATACAATCAAGATTAAAACTTTGAGTGAGATCATGGTTTCATTGCTCGAAAGATATTAGTCATTTAGACAGTTGCGCAACACAAAGTTATAAATGTTTGTTTGGAATGAATTTTAATAAAAAGTATTTGATATTGCTGAAGATTTTTGTTGTTTTGAAGACCATACTACACTTGTTAATTTTCTGATACACCAAGCTTTTTGTACAAATGATTTAGGATGTACTAAATGAATCAACATCTCAGAGTTAATCGTTGAAAATGCTAAGTGATGATGATAATTTGCATGCTAAAATTTTGCTAAGAAGGTTGACATATAGTAAAACTAAATTGTACATACAGAATGTGTCTGTATTGCTGGGCTGGAGACAAGTAGGCGATGCTTGAAATGGCTAGTGGCTGCTAATTTGTAAGATAGATTCAATGATTTAATATGTTGTGTAAATGTATGGTATAAAAGCCAAACTTTTTCTGTTCAGTTTTCTGTTTGAATTTTTCAGGAGTACCCATATTTGGAGAGCTCTTCCTGTGTGCACATCAAACAGTCACTTAGCCCCCACGTCTTCTCTCCTAACTAATTATCACATAGAGACTATAAGTAATAAACATTATAACATCTTACAACCTCTAACAAAGTGCTCTATTTATCTCCCCTTGCATGGTTTATCTACCTTGTCAGTTACAAATTCTGTCTGGTCATCTCAATCCATTAGATATTTTCATAGTTCAGGAAATGTTAGGAAAGAGGAGTCTAAAATAGAGAAGACTGTTAAGGCGTTAAAAGAGCAACAGGCAGCAGAACAAGTCAAACCTCCTGGGGCAACCACACAGGAGTTACCCACCTTGGCTCCAACTAAATCCATTGGACAACGCATTGTAGATGAAGTGAAACATTTCTACCATGGATTCAGACTACTGTTTATTGATGTTAAAATCTGTAGTCGGTTGTTGTTTCGGGTATTACGAGGGACAACACTTTCTCGTAGGGAAAGAAGACAGGTAATTTTATTTTTATTGTTTGAAAATCTGATTAACGCAGTAGTCATGTCTATTTATCGACCTTAACAAGACATCATAGAACTTGAACTATATCATTAAGTTGTGATTTCAGGTCATATAAAGATGCACACTAACTCACTTGGCTTTCTCATCATTTCTTGTATATGATCTGTGTACGTAATATAAGAAAGTAAGAAAATAGTCTTGAAAAGTAAAGAAAATAACACATAATTCTTTTAGTATATGCAGGTCTGATTTTTGGTGAATGCTTTAATTGCCTAGTCTATAGCTTTTATAAGAAATACATGTAAGATCATATTTAGATTAATTAATTAATATTACTTTCTGACAGGCAATTTCTTTCCTGTTTATTCAGTGAAATTGTGTTTAGTACTTTAATTGCTGTGTATGCTTTATACTAAGCTTCTGTTACTAAGGGAGTATTACCTTTTCTGTTTAAACTTAGCTTGTGCGTACAACAGCTGACCTTTTCCGACTTGTGCCATTTCTTGTCTTTGTGGTAGTTCCATTCATGGAATTCCTGCTTCCAGTAGCTGTCAAGCTCTTCCCAAATATGTTACCCAGTACATTCAAAGAGGAAAATAAAGAGGTAATACATATTCTTAATTGAAAATTACCTGATAATATATCCTTTGTCAGTATTAAACCCTTTCTAGTCATTTGGTACCCAAACTTTTCATACACAACCATTTTGTACCCAAACTCAACTTTGAGGCAGGACTTAGTTCTGTTAAAAATGCTTTTGGTTGGTATCCCGACCCCCGTCATCCGACTGCTGAGATATTGAAACTTTTGGAACTCTGACAGTTTGAAATGTAACAATTTTGAGTTCAATGACCAAATGAACCAAAAGGTTGTGCTATGGGTAAATGTTTTAGTCTCAGCTTGGCTTCCATCTTTATGGCAGAGTGGGAACATGAAGCTTTTGGTTGTAT
The DNA here is from genome assembly GCA_031763545.1 of Mopalia muscosa. Classification (NCBI taxonomy): domain Eukaryota; kingdom Metazoa; phylum Mollusca; class Polyplacophora; order Chitonida; family Mopaliidae; genus Mopalia; species Mopalia muscosa. The sequence continues at coordinate 13,587 of JARFOD010076858.1, forward strand.
CTTAGATATTTGGATGACATATTTATACTCTGGCAGCATTCCATCCTGATTGCTTCATTACCACTCTAATTCAGCATGATCCGATCCAGCTTTGATAGCATAGATTTTGAGAGGTTAGGGTTAACAAGGATCCTAATTTACATAGGGTCTTTAGATTTTTAGATCTTCTTTACTCAGAAGAAAGCCCCGTGAGGGAGCGTGTGGGCCATGGCCCTGCAGAATACTCCTTCAGCTTCCTCAGTCGATCATAAGAGGCGAGAAAAAAGGTTGCTTTCTGTTGCCCTGGTGTTCGCAGAGCTAAAGGGTAATAGGAAGCAGATTTGTTTGTGATGTTCTGTATTTGTGTCCATCGTCATATAAGTGAAATACCCTCGAGTATGACGTTAAAAACTAATCAAACAAACAAACAAACAAACAAACATATTCGGCATGTGGTATTTATCAAGCTACACTGAGTCTATGAACATTTAAAATATGGCATTTGAACTATCATCCATATTAAATATCACAAATAAAAGCTTCTTCCGATATCTCAGCTCCTTTTTTCGCTTTAAATCAGAAAATATTTAATAAACTTTTCATTCCACATTCAAAACTGGTTTGCGGGAGTGTTAAAATATTATTACTGAAAACTCTTCTCGTGAGCTCTGCTGTAGCGTTCTCTGCAGAAGGGGGTGTTATAACTACCCATATACGGAAAGCTGAATTTGGTACACCAGGCTTTAGGTGTTATTTATGATTGACGGCAGCACAGTTACGAATGAAAAACAAACAAAATAAGTTTTACCAAGTTAAACTATTAAAGCATAGCGCACTTGTATTTTTTGACTAGTTTAGTACTGGGTAGTGCCACCAATCACTGACATAACACCTTTTGGTCCAGTATCGCATATATTGAAGGCCATATAGGTCTACTGACGCATGTCTATAGACAATTCTTTGTATCACTGAATCAAATCGCAAGAATCGAGAATCCAAAATTTAATTGTGAATCGAACCGAATCAAAAAAAGGTAGAATTGTGACAGCCCTTATGCCAGTCCAAAAGGTAAATAGCTGGCAATGAACAATGACACAACGGGAAATCACAAGACAATTCCAAGACATCTCAAACAGACCAGTTTCAGGCTGCCGTTAGCTCTTAGAGGAACAGGACAACAGGAAGGTCTCCCCTACTGCAAAATTTTTACATATACAATTTATTGTAGCATAAATTTACTAGAATGATTATATTTTTTACAGCATTTGTGAATACGAATGTCCTTCAGGAAAACCAGCTGTCCGTCAAACCATACAGGTTGAGTTTTGGAGGAATTCACAAGTTTTATGTTATGAGGCATAAACCAATATTTACAATGAAAATAACTTACCAGCTGTTTCCTGCCTCCTTTTTCCATGTAATATGCATAGGGATATGTGTACTGGAGGGTGTAACGACACTGGAAATACAGAAATACAACGGTAAGAATCATAAGAGATAATGTGACATTTACACAATTACTAATCATCTAGAGGCAACAAGACAATAATTGACCAAATATTTTATTTCTGCATTAAAAATTAAATTGTTTCATTTCATTTACAATAAAGACTGTTAGGCGGACTCAGTTTGTACTCAAGCTCATCCCATGTTTCCATAGCAGCTGCCTGTAAACAGTCAAAGTTTACCTTTCTTAAGAGAGCAGCAGCGTCTAATAGGTACTGCCAATCAATCCAAGTACCAGCATTGTTCATAACTTTCTCCTGTATGCGAGAGGTGATTTTACAGAATGTCTGCTCTTCTAGCTTTAAGCTCTTCGCATGATTCTCCCACTGTAAGAGTACAAAACAACAAGGTAAATTTGAAAAAAATGTAAAACTTTATGTCAGACATTTTACTAATATCTATGTCACATCTATGTTCCCCACAGACGATGGCATAATAAAGTCAAAATATTCAAGTTCAGTCAAAATGAGTACCTCTTTTGTCACAGTTGGGTTACTTGTGTTCTTTGTTAAGATTATCAGTGGAACAAATGGATGACTAATATAGATGGTCACTTTTGTGAAATCAATACACTTCAAAAGAAATTCTGGAGAAAATGTTCTGAAAACCGTCAGACAATCTGAAAGTTTGAATCACTTAGGACACAAATATATTTCTCATTATCACCCCAATGTTCCTCTAGGGCCAAATAAAGACAGTCTAATTATACCTGAAACATACTGTCCTTAACCAAAGACAGTATAATTATACTTGAACCCTTAACCAAAGACAGTATAATTATACTTGAAACATACTGTCCTTAACCAAAGACAGTATAATTATACTTGAAACATACTGTCCTTAACCAAGACAGTACATTTTATTTGAAACATACTGTCCTTAACAGAGGCAGAAAAATTTCAGTAAAACTTCCATAGTTTTAAGCCCTTGCATACATACAAACCATGCCTCCAACATGGCCAGTCTGCTATTGAATTAGGTTTTAAGACCTCACTCACTATTTTCTATTTCCATGTAAAAGTGACAAAGTGGATTCCCCTTTATAATAAACACATTGGTAACAGATTTGTTTGTTACACTTAAATACATTTCACTTGTATGATGGCATGCCAGCTGAAAAGATGGAAGAATCAACCATCACCGGCAGCAAACAATTACAAGACATGACAATAATATGATGCAAAAGAAATACACTTCATAGATAGAGCTTTTCTTTGCCCTTTAACACTGGGAGGACCTGGGTCTGTATTCATAAACCCCACTTAGGTATTTCTTAAATTTGGTTGAAATTCGCATGATCTCAAATGAAAGATTATAAGAGACATTTCGAAAAAGTGAGCTTAACTATTTCACACTTTATTTTTTCAAAGGGGAAATGGAAGGCTTCAATTTGGCTAAATATTGCATAACTTTAAGAAATACTTATGAATACGGGCCCTGGGCAACAGGAATCCCCATGCATTGATACAGGTCACAAATGTACATGAAAGACACACTTTAGCATTTAAAGTATCAACAACACCTGCTGCATGTACCATACAGGTGAGATCTCTGTTCACATGGCTGAGAATGATGTGTACATAAAGTCTCCACAACATCAGCTACATGTACCATACAGGTGAGATCTCTGTTCACATGGCTGAAAATGATGTGTACATAAAGTCTCCACAACACCTTCTACATGTACCATACAGGTGAGATCTCTGTTCACATGGCTGAGAATGATGTGTACATAAAGTCTCCTGAATTGAGCAATTGTCTCATTTGGACACCCTGTTTTAAGAGAGAGTTTAACCGGCAGGAGATGGGCACCCAGTTACTTAAAATGTGAAGCAAAATGACCATTTTGGACACCTTACATTTCTACTAAGCCCCTGGTGTGTACATAAATCTCTCAACACACATCAATAAAAGTTAATAGATCTTACCCTTTCGAAATAAAAGAGGTATTTTTTGAGTGCCTCTCTGGCTTGAACAAGCACCGACTCATTAGCAATATTAGGATTCTCCTTATACCGACTACATTCATAATATTCACTGCCGTGGGTTTTCCAATCTGAAACACACAAAAACACAAATAACATTATTTTAGCACTACGTTACAATGTCCTTGTCTGCTTTTTGTACTTCCACAAAGCTGTGTGTTTTTGTAATGTTTGAAATAACATTTTCTTAATTTGAACACATTGTAGTCCCGACAAATTATGCAGGTTGAAACCTATCTGGAAATTTTAACAAACAGCCCTCAGAGTCAGGCAAAGAATCGCCAGTCAGCAGTACATCCCAGTCACCTAGACCACGGAACTACCGCACAGGTCATGTTATTTAAAAAATTATGAAAATACTATTAATATTCACTTTCTAAAAGATGACAAATCAATTAGAAAGTTTGGTCCACAATGCCATATAAAATATAGTTACATGGTATGATTACATGTAGTTATCTCTGCTGTTGGCTGCTAAGAGCATAATCCACCGATGGTGTCATTAACTTTGCCTACAGTCTGCTATGTTGTTCCACTGTAGCATAATATTCCCCCACAGCTAAGCCAGATTCGATCGCACAAGACACACTGTAATGATTGTGTCGCACACTACTTCACTAATGTTTTAAGTACATGAATCAACCCTAAACAATAAATCAAATCTCATACCTTGAAGACACATCCAGCAGAAGTCATATTTACATCTACAACATTGCTGAAAAATAATATGCCAATGTTTTGTTAGGGGTTGTTGCCTTATTGATTGGTGGGTTAGGCCATGCTCATGCCTATGCTATTAGGGAGACCGTTGGTACGGGGTTTCCCCATGGTTATGCAATTCAAATTAGGAGGACCGCTTTTCAGATTTCTAAAATTGTTTGCAGTCTTTGTATTAAATTGCTACTGATTTAACAAAAATTCTGTCATCCCATAATCATTGCAGATTGTGTTTTAATGCAATTTTGCTTTATTTTTCACTTAGACACATCTATGTATTTAAAAAATCAGCAAACCAGGGGAAAATGCAAATGTTAGGTTATGTCACAAAATTTTATAGAGGACATATTTGATTTGGTTTAACGTCATACTCAGGGTTATTTCAATTATATGATGCAGGATTGTCCATTTCATAAGTTCTTGCATCAACATGGTGAAAACCTGAGTGGAAACATCATAAAAACCTTCCCCATGATTGTCGAAGCCATCTAGTGTGACTCACTCATTCATATTCCTGATGATCACGGACGACTCAAACCTGTTACAGTACATTAAAGTGAAATAAGTAGGTCAACACTCTAAATACAACTCCCTCAATATTTTGAGATACATACCATATGGTTGCACCCTCCGTTTTTCTCAATGCATACATGACATTTGGGACACTGTAATGAAAATTAAATTTATCAATTGTTAAATTTAGAAGATCTCTTATTTTACTGTAAAAACAAAACAAATTTACATCTTCAAACTGTGAAGTGTTTATGCTCTGTAAAAATTAATCAGTAAGTGTCAAATAAAAGGACATTCTGAACAAACACTCAACAGCTAGGTTATCTTTTTAAGCTGATTGATTGATTGATATTTAACGCTGTACTCACAGTATTTCACATATAAGATAGCTCCTACAGTTTATAGCCATGCTAACACATCAACAACATGTCCCTTTAACCAGAGCACTTTTAATCATATTGTAAAAAATTATCGATAACACACAATGATTTTTTTTCAATAACATATTTTTATGGGGCAGTGGGGAAATGGTAGATCAGGGTTACTTACATCTTTAGTATGAGCACTGATATAATTGGCAGTCTCAGAGTCATCAGCACATTTTGTCAGCCATCTTTTAATAACTACACAGTCTGTGGGGGCGTGGTACTCTATTCCACACTTAAAACTGAAAACAAAAACAACAAATATATAACATAAATCCAGGCAACGGAGTTCAAATCCAGAAGGGCCATGCCAAATTTTCTTTCTCTACAGTAAAAGTTGGTCAATTCCGTAGTGACTGACATTACAGGTTTAGGGACATAATATTCTGTATTTTCCAGGTTAATCAAAGGTGATCCCTTACTTCTATCTAACTGAAGAGCTAAGCCCCCATAGCTGTTAAAACAACTGTCACTTTGTTTACTAATGCAATATTGTATGCAGGGGGGCTCATTAAATGTGTGTGACTGACGTTACATAAAAAGGACATGCAAAAAAATCAATCATGTTTATTTTCAATTTCTCCTCAAACTAATGATACATTCAAAATGGTTATTTTATCCCTCAAAATAGAAAAGCTGGACCTAACAAAAACACCATTTGGAGTATTGCATCAGTATATGTGTATACAGGTAAAAAATATGTGTGACTGACGTTACTTGTGACTGACGTTTCATTTTCTATCATTACCATTTATAACCAAAAAGAGGATACCACAAAATTTTGCCACTAGTTTAGATTATAAGCATAAAAAATAAAGCCAAACTAAATATCTAGAATAAGGTAAGAGTATATTACGTCCTCTAATTAGAACACACTAAGTATCAATTATTCTAAATTTTGAAGTATAAGCTTTCAAAAAAAAATACTACATGCTGCCCAAAGTATCAAAAACTACTACAATATGCAAAATGAATCAATTTATCAAACACACTTGGTACTTCTATTTCAGAGAAATTCAGAAAATGTTAGTTTGCTGCAGTGTGTTGATGTCTTGGATGTCCGTGTATATTCGTTGGGTATTTTTCAATTTTACAGGAAATCAGCAAATTTGTAATTTCCTCAGACATTCACAACATTTGGGATCTCCAATCTTTTTTTGATTTGGTCTCAAACATATGGGATTAAGCCTTTTTTGTCAGGAAATTTCCAGGCTGCCCCAGACCTAACTAGAGACATTGTACATGTTTATGCTGTCTACTAATCACACATCATCCGCATTTTACTCAACAATGCACCAGTCATGAATTTGAATGTCCCTTGCAGTTGCTGCATCTACATTTACACTCAGTATCTGTTTTGCAGTTTCACCATTGATCACTTGCAGAAAGTGAGCAGTAGAGTGCATCTCTAAAGACCTGATCCAGCTTGAGAGATTTATTTCTGTCAACGATTTCCAACTCTGACATCTCAATCACCTCAATCTTGGACACAACACCATTTTCAGCAGCAGCAAATGTTGCTACATTAGACACGATCATCTTGCATGTTCTGACAGCAGTCCAGACCGGTTGTTTGATAGATCTACCTATGCCGTCAACTGGGTCCTTCCCATGAGATGTAGCAAAATAAAAAATGTGGACATCATGATTCGTCTCTAGGGCAGCGACAATGTATCTAATCTTAAACTGCAAGGAATGTCCATATTGGGTAGTATTGCTTGCAGTAATAAACAATGTGACTGACGTTACAGTTGTGACTGATGTTACATGTGACTGATGTTACATGTGACTGACGTTACGGATTTTAACCTTTGATATTTTCCTATATAAACTAAGTTAAGTCATTTAGCACTCATTAACCATTTGTCCCTAGCACT